>JAVTVY010007513.1:0-46187 GCA_036873755.1 Hanleya hanleyi | reverse complement strand
GTTTTGTCTTGTTGGGTTTTTGTCATTTCTGACCGTGAATTCACCTTCATGCTTCTAAAACTGATTAGCTTTAGTCAGTAGGCACAGCTAGTTCAGGCGCTCCCGGGAAAGGAATGCAGAAAATCGGATATAAAACCAGGCTGATGCGACCTGGTCTGTTTGAATGTGATAAGATTGCAAACTAAATTGGATTTTGTGCAGTAAAATGAGATGCGTTTGCGATGGTGTCAGATTTTATAACGTGCGGTATAGGAAACATGAACGTCCTTGCTGAAAACGAATCGGCCGCAGCCGATAAACACCGGGGAAACACCGGTATGGTACTTCAGATCCCCGACAAGGCTAGAATGGCGAATTTTAGGGCCTACTGAGTACATGAGCTGTCATGCATAAATGATATTTTCCCAGAGATCCAGACAAGTAAATCTCCCTTACTGTGGGATGAATTAGTAGCAACAACTAAAGAAAACCTGCAACTCAAACTGGATAGGCTTCAAGCATATTTTCAAAAATGGGGTCTATCAATTAACATAAAGAAATCCCAAGTGGTTATCTTTAGACAAAATCAATGTATCAAACGTTTTTTCCATATTAATGGACTTGCTCTTTTGTGTGTTAATAATTATAAATACTTGGGTCTACATTTACACAGTAATGGTAAATTCAATAAGGCAGTAGACAACCTCGCCAATAAGGCCAATAAGGCTATGTTTTCCATTAGGAATAGTTTAAACTTATACGATATTTTAATACCAGCTGTAAACTGTTTGACAGTTTAGTTAAGCCCATCTTGCTGTATGGCTCGGAAGTCATTGTCGGATTTAGTTTAGGTCAACAGTCAAATAGAGGATGCCATGTTCAATCATAATATCCTGGAGTCTACCCATATCAAATTTTGCAAGCACCTTCTTGGTGTTCACTCAAGATCTGTGAACTTGGCAGTGCTGGGAGAACTAAGTAGAACCCCACTAATACTCTCATCTGTTATGAACAGTTTAAATTTTTTCTTTCATGTTTTAAGTCCAGACCACTCATCATCACTGTATAAAGGCATACCTTGAACAAATTGAAGAATGCAGACTGCATAACAGTCATAATTGGGTAAACTACATTAAACTTCCGTTGGAGAATGTCCTTTGTTCACATATATGGGGAAATCAGAGTTGTAGATTTCCTAAAGCCACTAATAAATACATATTTAATTATCTTTTCAAGTTATATTGCAGAAAATGGAAAGAATCTATTGACAAGATGAGTAAATTGGACACCTTTAGGAAAATTAAACCAAATTTGGTAGAAATGTTAGAAGGTGGTAGTATCTTGAATATTCCCAACAAAAATCATCGGTCGGCTTTGTTTAAGCTCCATCTTCTCTAGCCAAGTCGACGTACATCACGTTGTTCTGTACATTGCCTTGGCATACTTCTCTAGTAAAGTTGAAACGTGAATCCTCATCGTTGAATGGGATGCAGAGACGGCTTGCTGCATCCAATCAGAATGCGCATTACGTAGCAGTTGATTACCAAGATGGCGGCCCCCACTAAGAACGAACTGTGTCGAATGGGCGGGGAAATTCTGCCGAAAAAAACAGAAGAAGCATTTTCACGGCCATTTTCGGTGTTCTGATCAATTGAATCAGCTTTTGGGACGCGCTGCACGGTAGAACGCAACCACCTCGCTGGGGGAGCATTAGCTAAATAATATATAGCCCTCAAGAGTATGAGGGCTATAGGTCGGCCCCAGTCACCTCCAGCGAGGGTTTTAGATAATTTTATTACGAATCACCCACCTCTGAAACTGCCGTACATCTAATCTCTATCCCCTCCTGCCCACTATTTTAAAATCTTGAGCACTATTGTGAAATAGTGACGCATATATCGCCGTCTGAATTTTCCAGTCGTGAACTTCGACTCTTTGCGCCGCCATGTTGGTGACGTCACTGTATATGGTTAACATGGCGCATTTAAAGTGGAATTCGACTGGAAAATTCAGACGGCGATATATTCGTTACTATTTCACAATAGTGCTCAAGATTTTAAAATAGTGGGCAGGAGGGGATAGAGATTAGATGTACGGCAGTTTCAGAGGTGGGTGATTCGTAATAAAATTATCTAAAACCCTCGCTGGAGGTGACTGGGGCCGACCTATAGCCCTCATACTCTTGAGGGCTATATATTATTTAGCTAGGGGAGCATGCGCTGTGGGGAGGTTGGGTAGAACGATAACGAATCGCCTTACGAGTGTGGTCGACTTGAAATTGAAGGGGAACAACTCCTGGAGGCAAAAAGTCGCTCATCGAGTGGGGTTCAACAGCTCCCCATCCACCAGTAGAACGCATTCTCAAAGAGAGCCGTGTCTACCCGCGGGAGACCAAAGCGACTCTCATGTAAACTGGTGACATTTTTGAATCTCCAATCTCAAAGCGAGGCAGCATGACATCATTCTCAAAGCGAGCCGTGTCTACCCGCGAACTACTTCCTGTATTAGATAACTCGCTTTCACGGCCAAGTATACATACCGACAATAATTTGTTCGCGATTGATATGCTCCGAAACGGAAAGAGTCATTTCCCAATTATATAGCCCACGTTATGTTTAGCAATTCGCTTCTAACTCGGCGGAGTCAGCAGGTCAGTGACAAGCCAGATAATCATACGCCGCCTACTCACCCCCCAAATTTTGGGGGGATGGCTCCCATTTACGCGTGAGACTCTTTCTCGCAGTAGGGAGTCTCGCGAGACGAGAATGGAGTTGTCTTTGACTGGATAGTGCAGATGGCGCTGCGGGAAGTGTGATTCATCATGATACGGGCAACACGACGTCTTGTGAACGTTGGTCTGATGTGTACAAAAGACGGAGATCAGGCATGGAAATCACTTTTGATCTGAACTGCAACCAGGTAACTATACTCTTCTATTGGGCATATAGACTGAACAGTGTATTGCATGCACAGACGTGTAATCGGTGGACGGTGCCTGTACGAAGAAGAGGGAAAATAGGAAGTCCAGTGACTGTAGTATTAGTGAAGGGTATTGAGCAGTAGTGTTGTCGGCGAATGCTGGACTGCGTTCGGGCGACCGGTAATATTCAAAGGGATATGGAATTGGGCTGCTGATACATGGAAACACTATACCACACTGGCGATACCTGGGATCCAACTGTATCTACCTGATTGGAGCTCGAAGGAAGAAGTCACTCTCACAAGCCAGCTTATGTATTGGGGGCTCTGAAGTGTTCACGGTGGAGAGGCATAACGCTGTCTGAGAGCGTTCTCACCGTGAAACGGGTTTCAGAAAACTGGCACCAACCTGTGAGGGGAAGCAGGGCAATTTGATGTGATCTGAGACGTTGAAGGAAGTCTATCGAAGGAAGTATGTTTTATCGGTCGTCGTGAGTACCTCAGTCTGGACCATTTACGGTGTCTATGAGCGCGCCACCGAAGCAGCATATCAAAACTGTTACAGATTCGCTGCCAGAGACGTAATATTAGACCACACCATCTAGCCGGATACATCCTGAGGAGAGGATCCTCGCAAGCCAGGCTACGCCTGGATAGAAGTCAGCCAAGATCTCGGTTATTAGACGAACCTAGGGTGAGATCATAATCACACGGAAGAAGTGGCATTGCCGATACGTACAAACCAGGTGAAGACAGACGTATCCATGGTGGGAAAACGAACCGACCTGCAGAAGGGAATACGTACCTACAAGGTAAACAGACGTATCCACGTCGGGAAGAGGAGTCTATCTCTAGGAAAATACGTACCTGCGAGGGGAAGACGGTCATATCCACGGTGAGAAGCCACGACACATTCAGGGGACTTTCTGGGGAAGATATATTTACCTTGGAGGGAAGACGATACGGAAGCATCCTCGCAAGACAGGTTACAACTGTGGAAGAATGGGCATATCCACGGTGGAAGACGAACCTCCCTGTAGAGGGGATTTCTCACAAGGATAAGCAGACGCATCCGCGGTGGGAAGACGGAGCAATCTCTGGGACCATACGTGCCTGTAAGGGGAAGACGGTCATATCCACGGTAGGAAGCCACGACGTTTTCTGGGGACGATATACCTACCTTACAGAGAAGAGAGCCGCTATATCCATAGCCTCGCTTCAACAGCCGGGAGAAGGAAGGACGTCGAGCCGCTATCCTTGGCCTCGCTCCAACGACATTCCATACCAAGAGAGGGGCCAGCAGCCAGGCCGCCCCTACGATCAATACCGTGGGAGAAGGGCCAGCAACCAGGCCGCCCTTTACCCGGCGCGTGTATATGATAACTGTACATATTTACATCTTTAACCACGATCATCCTGTACATTTAACTGAATATTATTGCACATTAATTGACTCTATATCAGCCTTGGTTGTCTCTACACTCTCCTACTTTCTCGATCCAGACAAGGTGACAGGCCGAAGTGAATCTCTAATCGGCAAGGACTAGTGCCGGCAGGGACCGTGGCCTGACAGCTTGTACGCTACCATTTAACGAGACTAAGCTCAGCTGCGTCCCGTTCATTGACCGGCCCGGCACACGTTACAATATTTTTGGAACATCATGATGTCTTGCCGGCATCATTGAAACTGGCGATCGCTTCTCTCTTGCAGGAAACTAGCCTATGTCTATGATTGTCTTTTTTATTTTGGTGCTAATGCTTTTATATGGAATAGGTTTTTGGATTATGGGCGCGAATATTCTTTAACCCTACCTGGCCTGATGGGAGGGGGGGGGGCGGCACTTCCCCCATTGGTTGTTTGCTCCTATCTCCGGAACGACAAAAAATTGAGAGCTGAAACTTCTTGGCTTTTTAGATTATCATATTGGGGTCATTTTGAGCCTATTTGCATGACCCCCCGAGCAGAGGATCATGGGTAAATTCAAAATGGCGGCCATGTAGGGTACCAGAAAAGTGATGTTTTCGTCATATTTCTTCAAAAGTTTTACTTTTCTGTACGGAAAATTTGGTAAAATCTATTTTATTTCATATCAGATTATTTTTTACTTATTTATCATGCAGTTTTTGCGAAGAAAAAAATAAAAAATTAGAAAATTCTGACCAAAAAATGGCCCAAAAATGCTCTATTTAGAAATAACGTCACAGTGACGTCATCATGGCGGCCATCTTGGACTTTTTTTTTACATTTTCTTGTAGAGCTTGGCCCAATGATGTAGTTTGGTAAGTTTCAGCCCCCTAGCCTTAGCGATAGCGAAAATATATGGGGTGAGCTTTTGTTAACAAGGGAGCTGTATCTTTTCAAGGGCTTATCCGGAAATCTATTTATAGTTCCACGAATCGAGTTGTTCGCAGTGGCAATAAGCTAGTACTTAGTATTTGCATAGTGTTTCGCCACTGGTGCGAAGGTGGAACAGTCTGCTGTTTTGATTCTGAGTGTGATATAATTTCTCTTGTACACGCCCACCGCCCCCCTCCCCGCCATCTCAATGGACATTGGGTCTGAAATAATAACCTGTTATTATACGTGTACAGAGATGCTGACTTTAAATGTCATACATCTAGCAAAATAAATGATTTATAAACCATATTTAAAAAAAATCATTTATTTCAATCCAATACAATCGACTTGTCCGATGTCATATATGTACAAATCATTTACTTCAAATTGCTTATTGACATGAGGGAGCCTATTATTGTGAAACTATCATTTATTAACCATATAAATTGAATATATCTACATGGTTCATAATAATTTATAATAAAATCATTTATAAATATTGTTTTCTAAAATTATTAATGAAATCATTTATTTCAAAATGTTTATCAACAAGTTGCATTTGGTAAAATATACTGATTTTTATTCTAATCATTAATAAATATTGTTTCCCATTTTGAGAAGTAGAAGGCTGGATCTGGATATATCTTTTTTGTGGTTGCCGTATCTCGGGTGAGAAACCATATCGGTTACTTTTATTAGATCTTTACCATATAGAAAGAATGGAATTGGGTGTGCCAGATATATCCACTAAAATGCAGTGTTATTATTATAAGCTGTATACTATTATTCCTATGAGTGTCATATTGGCAGTAATACATGTAATGTTAGTGGATCTGTTTATACAGGTTGTATTCTTGTTAACATGTAGACTAAATAAAAAATTTATATAAAAAATACAACATAATTTTAGAAGCCTAAGCCGAACCACCGAAGCGGCCCAAAAGTATGTTTTCATCACATTTCTTCAAAATTGTTTCTTTTCTGCATTGAAAAGTGGGTATAACCTATGTTATTTCATATCAGATTATTATTTACTAATTTATCGTGCAATTTTTGCGAAGAAGAAAAAACAAAAATAAAAAATACGAAAATTCGGACCGAAAAATCGTTCAAAAAATGTTCTTTTTAAGAATAACGTCAATGTGATGTCCTCACAGCGGCAATCTTGAATTTTCTTACATTTCCACAGCGATAGCGAAAATATATAGGCTGCGCTATACCCCAAATCGCCCAGGCCAGATTGGGTTAAATTAGTTAATCTGATTTCAGGAGAACTGTTAGATTTGAAGTTGTCTGTGTGTTATCTTCCATAAACACGACAAAGATGTCCATTAACGCTTACCGAGGGATGCTATTAGCTCTACCGTTGGACCTTACACTGTAATATAGCTAAATAGAGTGTGGCTACGTACAGGGCTGTTAAAATTAAAAGATTTTTGACATTCATAATAGGATAGGAATCTGATAGGCTGTTGATCATTAAGGTATATATCGCTGATGATTTAGGGGGTTTTAAGCTGTTTGTAGCATTTTCTTCTAGTAGATTATATATATAAATATGAAAAATTTGTCTTAAGACCTCTCCTCCATAATTGTTCAGCAACATGCACCCAATTTGATATCTTTCGTAAATAAAAAGATAGATATCGTCTCATATTTTCAAAAATATAAATACTATTTCTATGATGTTTTCATGATAATGTTCCCAAATTTGGAATAGTTCTCGTGTGTAATCAAATATCCCACGGCTCTGTACCTTTTACATCGTCAGAAGCAAAATAATATACACTTATCTGTATTTTTCTCTTCATTTTTATTCATATTGAACAGTTTCATGCAAAACATACAAATCTAAAAAGAGTAAAATATTTTCATTTCCACTAGCGGTCCACCTAAAACTACTGAACAGAAATAACACAAGTCCAGAATGAAGTACAATTGTGACCACAGTATATACAGGTATATCTTTGTATGATGATAATTATTCGACATAATGTGGAACATTCAGTTAATCGTAATATCGGGTACCCGACAAAGAACTTACGAAGCAATTGAATGTTCACAGTCTAATTAAATACCAATACTTAGACAGCGGTGAATCGAAATTATACCGTTCGAATAAACTTAAATGGAACATACACACATCAATTGTATTTAACTAGTTGTTCATCCAAATGTTATCGTACCAATATAGCGTCTACCATGCAATGACGTATATATACAGTAATTCTGAATTATTAATACCCAGGAATCATCATAATAAATAATGCAACAAATATAAATACTAGTTTAATGAATGTGAAATATACGTGAGAAATAATTTATTTGATTTATTCGAGAGAATCGAATTAGCCTTGGTAAATAATACGATCAATATAAATATATAAATATGAATCATAGGTGGTATTCTTATACGTGAAATATATAACTTATAAAGTGCATTCGGTTGAGTCCCATACGCACAATGATGCTTTGGTCATGATTTTCATAATAGACAAACTGAGTATTCAATTTAAACCAGTTCAATTCAATTTATTCATCAGTTCATAATTCATACAAATTATTATATATTTCAAATACGATTATATTCGTAGTAGCGCGTTAAGGAAAATATGCCTAAGATATGCCTGGCGGAAATAAAACTCAGGGGGTTTGTTCTATCTCCTCCAAATAAAAATAGTAATAATACATATTATAATATAGGATTGTATAACCGCACTACAGATTTAATATATTATAATTCTTTATAATTCAACTCGGGTTAAAATCTTAAGTGATGGGATTTATCAAACTGGTGAAAAAGAAAACGTACCCATGGTCGTCGGTCAGCCCAATATAAGGTATCTTTCCACTGTGACTTAGAAATAGAATCTATTGTTTTTGAGAAAATCGGTAGATTTTTCTATAGCCTAGGACCTTGAGAGATCAGAAGAATAAAAGGCTCGATACAAATTAATTCTGAAATTTCTAGTAGCATATTCGGACTGCACGTATTTGGAGAGTTATAAACGCAGTAAGATGGTTTATGTAGATATTGCCCCGTACAAGATTGCAATATGTCAAATAGGGACAGATGAGAGAATAATATAATATGAATAATGTTTTTTTTATTAAGTTGACTTTTGATATGATTATTAACTCCTAAATTTCTCGATAGCTTATAAGCAATTTCAGTTATATGTGACAGCCAAATCAGTTTATTATTAAAGTGAACATCAAGAAATTGAATTTTTTCTACTCCTTCTATTGCTTATCCATGAACAGATATTGTCGGGGATAAAAAGAATGTGCGTTATCTTGGTCTTATAAACATGACTTTCGTTTCAGCTATATTCAGAGAGAGTTTGTTGCAGGAGAACCAGGTATGTAGCTTCTTCATGCAGTTCCAGTGTCATAACTGTAATGGGGTTATAGCATAATCTTCATTTGAAAGAATGACACTTGTATTATCAGCAAAGATCAGTATCTCAAGTAGATGACTAACGTTACTAATGTCATTTATGTAAAGCATAAATAGAACAGGGCCTAATATTGAGGATTGTGGAACTCCACAGTGTTGGAAGACGGCATTGTATCATTGAACATATTCAGACCTAGACGATAGATAACTTTTGAGCCAGGAGATTGTAGTGCCTCGGAATCCGTAATGATGGAGCTTATAATGTAGTACTTCGTGATCAACAGCCTCAAAAGCTTGACAAGTCCATAAAGGTGGCAATACTATATTTGTGTGATTCTTTTACAACTACTAGTTTCTCGTATGAAGATAGAACAGCTAGAGCGGTAGAGTGGTTTTCCCGGAAGTAAAACTGGTTTAAACAGAGGATGTTCTGTTCGTTCAAAAATGCGTACATTCTATTTCCTATAGCTTCTCTAGCACTTTACTAAAACAGGGAAGTAGGACGATATAGGGCGATAATTGTTTATCACCAGATTTGAATATTGGAGTTAATACGGTGGTTTTCTTGCAAATGGAAACTTGACCTTGTCTAAACGACATTTTTGCTATTGGCATAATGGTTCTCATAGGAGATTTCGTATACCATCAATACCATCTGCACCATCAATACCATCTGTACCATCAATACCATCTGTACCATCAATACCATCTGTACCATCAATACCATCTGTACCATCAATACCATCTGTACCATCAATACCATCTGCATCATCAATACCATCTGCACCATCAATACCATCTGTACCATCAATACCATCTGTACCATCAATACCATCTGCACCATCAATACCATCTGTACCATCAATACCATCTGCACCATCAATACCATCTGTACCATCTGTACCATCAATACCATCTGTACCATCAATACCATCTGCACCATCAATACCATCTGTACCATCAATACCATCTGTACCATCAATACCATCTGCACCATTTTCAAAATCCGCTATAATATTGCTTACTTCTTCAATTGAGCAGTACTTGGAAATTCTTTGAAGTTATTTGTTGTATCAAGAATAGTTGATCCCTGATTAGAAGCAACAGTACTGAAATAATCATTGAAGTCATTAGCAATATCAACTGGATCGGTTATCTCGTGGCCATTCATTAGTATATTGCAACTAAGAAGAAGTAACTCAAGATTGGTTAGTTGCATGCTTTATCAACTGCGTCGTTCATACTGCTCCCGTAGACAAGTTACAATGTCATCTTCCAGGGCTGACAAATAAAGAAATATGAAAAGCAATGATGACAACTGTTATCGATTCTTTCCGGTGGCTTGTGAATGATAATATCACAGCCTGTGCGCGCCTATGATTTCCTGTCAGTACACCCAAATCGTTTTCCACCAGCTTAATATGTGACGTTTTATTCAGAGATTTCCGTTTGGACTTGACAACAAACTCTATAAACCTGATCGTATTCTCTCTAATATTCAAACACCTTCATTAAGAGGAATAGACGGACCTTGACTTTCATCCTGCTTACACTTTGTAATTAAGGTGCAAGGTAGACAAAATATGTCCCGAAATAGAGGCAAGGACAGGCATATACAAGGGGCAGCTACGAAATCTGAGAAACGGAAGAGATAAGTACTCCACATCAGATTGTTGATGTCCTCGTCAAACGTTTCTTTTTGGATTATATAATAATTGTAGAGGACCACATAGAAAGCAATATGGGAAAGTAAAAAAGCATGCACAATGACTAATATGCTCATAACTTCCGTTTTCTGTCTCTTTGGAACACCAGCAACGAACAAACTGGGACGTCTAATAAATAAACACCCTAATACTAACAGGAGAGTAAATGATAGGGTAACGGGAATAATATAATGAAATAACAATTCTGCAACGAATACAGTATTGGGTTCAGCAAATCTTTCTGTACAATAGCGCAGCTCAAATTCATTAACTTTGACAAGCTCAACCGTTTCAACGTAAGGTATACATGCCAATATGACAATGATCCAGATGCAAGAGCACGCGATAATCGGAACCAAAATGACGGCCCAGGGACGCTCCCTCAACCTGCTTTCAATCTGGCCGCTCAAACAAGCGACAATGACAGCTAAGGGCATATGGTATGCTTTCACAAACATAAATACCGATTGGAGATAATAAAAGGCCTTGCATCCCGACTCTCCAAGCGTCCACGAATCCTGTATAAACATTGTCCATCCAATGGGTAGGATGATCGTAACATGTAATATATTGACAATCACCCAACTTAAGAGAACGTAACAACATGGCGAGTGCAACGTGCGTTGGGAAAGAATTGACACTGCAAGAAGCAAGGAAGAGATTATCGAAAGTACTATCACAATGGGATATATGAAGTTTTCTGGTGCACTACTCCTATCCGGAAATGTATGTTCATATTCTGCTTGAAATACGTTAACAGTGCCATTTATCCATTGCTCGAGCTCATGAGCAGGAATTTCCATGTTCAAGCTCTTCGCTTTCTGAAAACGCTAAATGCTGGGTGTAACCGAAGTGAGGGAGGTACGTGTATAAATCTGCAAGACAGGTTCTTTTATGTTCTTGTTAGATCTCTAACTGTTCTCTAACACTTGGTCGTGCTCTTGACGTTCCGAAAACCTTACTGCGGTGGTTAGTGGACTTGAGGGAAGGATTCTTATTGTTCTTATCAGATCTCCAGCTGTTCTCCCAATACTTTGTTGAGGCTCTTGGTCGTTCCAAACACGACAACTGCTGGAGTTAGTAGAAGTGCATGATGTAGGTATATAAACCTTAAACACGGGTTTCTTTATGTTCTAATCCGATTTAAAGTTGCTCAACACTTTTTCAGGCTATTGAGTTCCAAAGATGACAAATGCTGGGATTAGTGGGAGTGTCGGATGTACGTGTATAAATCTTTCACACATGCTTTTCCAGCGTCATTCATCCAGACATCACGATGACGGTTTCTGCAAAGAAAATCCAAAATATTAATTTCATTCAAACATGTGATATGAAGCAAGATTCTCATCCCATATCAGAAAATGAATGTAAGTACGGAATGAGGGAAATACTAATCCATTATTCATTTTCAATTCTGTATCGCAGGATAGCAGATTAGGCGTATTTTGCAACTTGGTTTTGAGCCCCAGATGATGTGTTTGCACTTGGAGTAGCCTATGGTAAAGTTTTAGCTCAAATTACAGCCTGCGTATTAGTCGTTGGAATGCTTTCTGTCGGATTTACTTAAGATAAACCCTACTCTCTTATCACTTTTCATTTTTTTTTTCTTCTACAAATGTGTAGTTTTCATCTCCTACCCGGAGACTGTTCTCATTTGATGCCCTTACAGCATTCACAGAAAAATACCGTTCATCTGTCTGTCAGACATATACACATTTGCAATGCACGGTAGCTTGTGCATACATTATCGCAGTAAATTTTATCTTTAAAATTTCTTTTTAAATTTGCAATCTATTTTATCCGGTATCATTTGTTACGGCGGAATCATTCTCCGGGTGTAACCACATAGCCTTTTTTGTGGATACAAATTATGTATGTGTATCCACATTTTAAAATCCCCGAAAACAAGGAATTTCCAAATTGTGGATACACATGCTTTTTGGTGATATATCCACATTTTTACTTCCACCTTACTTGATCAATTTATCTGTATGAGAACTGAATAAAATTGCGGCAAATCTCTGGTGGAAATTTTGGCGAAAGGATATGTGACGACAATACGGGAATAACTCCCTTATGCGTGATGGTAATCAAGCTGAATTTTTTTTTGTTCCAAAACCTGCCAAATCAGATTTTTCTAGAAGTTTACATACTGAAATATCAGCTTCGAAAAAATTGCGATTCTCCCTTGTATAAAAATAGAATATGATTGATTAAAATATGCTCCTCAGCCTAATTTGGTAGTTTTGAGGCATTTACAGTGAGAATTTTCTCTTATACCAAAAATATGACACCTCAAACCAAAATAATTTTGTCACACAATGTATAAGGAAGTTTGTTTATTGGAAAGAACCACGAATGGTTTTGGTTTGAGGTGTCATAGTTTTGCTACAGGAGAAAACCCTTCATGAAAATGCCCCAAAATACCAAAATAAACCCAGGAGCACATTTTGATCAATCATATCTCCATTTTTATGCAACTGAACATCTCAGTTTTTTCGAAGGGGACTTCAAGAAAAATCTTATATGGCAGGTTTTCGAGTGGAAAACAAATCGGCTTTATTACCATCACACACAAAGGGTTTTTCGTATGTAAACGTCACATATCCTTTTTTTTGTACATGTCAGATTTCATTATTTTTTCACGTGTCTGACGTGTCTTCTCCGTCAATCTTCATCAACAAAACGAAATAGGAACGACTGACAGTTTCGCACAAAATTCTTATAGCATATCTGATTATGCTTACAAAGAATAAAAACCTGGCGTGTTTTCCTTTGCTGGTATGGATGGGAAAGATATACGATATCTCGATCCCGTCGCACGATGAACTTTCGTCCTAAATCTGAATTTCTCTGAGTACAAGTAATCGTGAATTTGATTGGCTGAACAGTACATATTGGCTTCGCCCACACGTTATTCAACCAATCAACGCACCTTTTACACGACATACGATTTCAATGAAACTGTAAACAAGATCGGCTCGTTTTCTAGATTGATAGTTTTTCTTTCCCATCCATATGAGTTTGAAAATTAATTCGACATTTCTGTGAAACCGTGATTATTTGGCATTTAAAATAACACTGAGTATGACAGTATCTTGTTTCATAGCCAAGAGTTGCTAGAAAAAGGATCGTTGAGTAGGAGAATGGCTAATTTTCTGAACTTGTCGGTGATTGCGATGTCTGAAGATTTTCTTGTCTGGATGTACTTTTTGTAGATTCCTTTTCTCACAGATTAAATGGAAATTATATGAATGTTGATACAATTTAGATACATCTCTCATATATGATGCGTATCCACATTTTACAAAAATCGAAGTTTTATGCTCTAGAAAAAAATGTGGATACACATTCTATATAGAGATGTATCCACAAAAACCCGCTATATTGTGGTTACGCCATTCTTCACGGTCCATCGAAAAATCGATCCATGAAACTTTTGTTGTAAGATCACAAAGGTGGTGTTCGCTTCAGATATAGGGAATCGTCCTCAATGCGTTTTTGATACACACAGCTGGTGGGGCTAATTTTTGTCTAAGAAGCGTCGAATTGACAGTCTCCTACAGTCTACATACTGAATTATCAGATAAAGAATAATCAAGGCTCACAGATAAACACAACCAGACTTACAGTGGTTCAAACCTGCCGTATTGGCCTATTTTGCATTTTCGGTGCATTTACAGTCGACATTTTCTCTTGTTGCAAAATTTTGACACCTTTAACCAAAATCGTATTTAGACTGAATATTTCAGAATTATTTGTTGTTCAAAATAGCTAAAATTGGTTTTGGTTAAAGATGTCCTATTTTTGTAACAAAGAAAATGTGCACCGAAAAGTGCATAAAAAACGAAAATAAGCCAATGCACCTTTGGTGTGCCATAAATCCGTTTTCGTGCATCTGCAGCCCTTCATTATTTCGTGTCTTATAGTTCAGTATGTAGGCTGTACAAAATGGTCCATTTCATATCATTTTGAAAGTTTGGCCCTACAAACCGAACAGCTTGGGGACGATTCCCCATGTAAAGCGAACACCACCTTTCCTCCCTTAAATGATCACAAATATGGGACTAATAAACCCCTCTGATGCAAGTAAACCCGAAATCAGTACTTTAAGTACTTTGATTAAATATGTGAGCATTTGATTTTTATAATGTCCGAATGCGTGCAGCCCATGTTGGTAGCACGTAAGTGTGTTACTCTTGCATATCGTTCGAACACATAACAGTGTCCTTTATAAGACTGTCATCTTGTATAACAGGCCAGTGTACATCTAACACTGGGGGTGTGAGCCACAAGATATGCGAGTATGGTAACTGTTATAGTTTTTTTTATCATTTATCATTTGCGCCTGCAAGGCTTGTAGGCTAAATTGTAATGGGGAAATATGCTAGGTTGTTTATCATGCAGGGAAATATGCTAGGTTGTTTATCATGCAGAGAAATATGCTAGGTTGTTTATCATGCACAGAAAACTTGTAATCTTAGGCATTGTTGCGGTGGATACACCGTATTAGACTAGCTCTTTATTTGTTGAGTATTAAACATTTATAAACAATGTTAGTATTTATTATCAAATCAAACCTGCTATAGTTGCCCTAATCCTCCTTTGAGATTCTAAAAAAATCTCACCCTCTGGAGCCTCAGCCAATAGGTTACACTGCGCCTGCGCCCAAAACGCACTTCCCCAAATCACTTTCTTCTATAAGCGTGCTGCGTGCAAGGCCGAGAAGAGTGCGGGGAGGCTGGGTCGGGCAGTCAAGACTATAGCAGGTTTGATTTGATAATAAATACTAACATTGTTTATAAATGTTTAATATTTACAAATTTTCAAATCTACACCTGCTATAGTTGCCCACTACCAACAGTAGGAGGTGGGCCTCGGCGTTGTTGAAGTGTGCTGTAACCGCTGAGATGATCAGAGATACATGGAACCGTAAATTGAACCCGTCAGTGGACCCTGGGCCTAGGAGCACTGTAGGGGCTAAGGGGCAATTCTAGTAGGGGCTAAGGGGCAATTTCTAGTGAGACGGTAAGAAGGGTATAGGGACCGAGGCTTCTGAACCCGAATACTAGTGGAAGCAACTGGCCATGGTTGTGGTACGTTAATTGAACCCGTCAGTGGACCCTGGGCCTAAGAGCACTGTAGGGGCTAAGGGGCAATTACTAGTGAGACGGTAAGAAGGGTATAAGGACCGCGGCTTCTGAACCCGAATACTAGGGTACCAACGGTTGCTCCAATCGCCAATTTCTTTCTATGAACTTTTCTTGAATGTCCGACACTAGATTTACCTAGAAAAAAAAACACATTTATACTCACTGTATTTACTAGTGTCGGGGTCTTGATAGCTGGCTGGCTGGTATTGGCGATTACCGATATGCCGTGACTCTTAACCATCTTGCAGACTGGTCGGTCGGCTTGAGATCGGTACTGCCCCCCCCCCCCCTTTTTCCTTTGAAGACTAGGCGACTACATGTTGGGCAGCAGCGAGCGGCCCTAACATGATCAGGTTGTCTGTTTGTACTGACAAGTCTCTCAGATAGAAATCTGTAAACGTGGAATTGGCACTCCAATCACGGGTTTGGACAATGTCATCCAGCGATACGTTCTTCCATAAAGGCCATGATGATGCGATGGCTCGTATTTCATGAGAAGATGCAGAGGCTAGCAGTGGGGGGGGGGGGGCATCGAGGGATAGTTCGTATGTCCATTTAATGGTCTTGCTCAACCAAGAGGCCACCGTATTCTTGACAATGTCTTGAGTAGCCCTTGGGAGAAGAGAGAGTAGTAGTAGTCGACGAGAACCCAGGATCGGTACGGCTGAGGTTAGGGACGTATTGCTCGTACTGGACACAGTAAGATGTCGTTATCAAGTCCTTGAACAAAATCTGATAATGCAGGGATGGAATACAGACGTTGAGCACAAGGTCCTTGACGTACAGTCTCATTCTTGGCGATGAACTTAGGAACAGGGCGGAAGGATATGCGTGACCAGTCTGCCGTCCAAGTCATCGATTTTCTTTCCAAGGCATGAAGCTCGGATACTCTAGACGCCAGGGCGAAGGCCGCTAGGAAGGCAGTCTTGTAGGAAACAGCTTCCATCGAGGCTGACTCTAATGGTTCAAATGGTGGGCGAAGGAATGCGCTGAGAACCACTCCAATGTCCCACTTTGGTAATAGTTTCCGGGAACGACGGGACTGTAGTGCACAGGCATGTAGAAGAGCAGAGATATTGGGATCCAGGCTAATGTCGATGCCAGCAGATAACCGTAGAACCCGGGCCAAGGCTGATCGGTACCCTTCAATAGTGCTGCTTTTGTATTTCTTATCTCGGTTCAGGTGAAGAAGAAATTCCGCCACTATAGGAAGAGATGCAGTGTCGGGATCGGAGCCTCGCTGTCGACACCATGAGACGAAACATTTCCACTTAGCCTGGTAAAGGTGTGATGTGGACGATCGGTTAGATGAAACCATCGTTTCTGCAACTTCTGCTGAAAATCCTTGATCTGTGAGGTTATTCTGGATAATCTGCAGACGTGTAGGTTGAGCCACTGAGGGTTGTGATGGAGTATCTCGCCGGGTTGGCCTAACAGGTTGGCCCATACTGGTAGGTGACGTGGAGGGGCGGTGAGAAGAGAAATCAGAGCCGGAAACCACGGCCGACGAGGCCACCACGGAACGACGAGAAGAATGATGCAGTCGTGTTGAACAATCTTCTGAAGTACTTCCTGCAGTAAGGCAATGGGTGGATAGGCATATGCAAGGAAGTTGTACCAGTTGATCGATAGGGCATCGATGGCGTATGCTCGAGGGTCCAGAACCGGGCTGACGAAAAGGGGAAGCTGTGCATTGTTCCTCGTCGCAAATAGGTCGATCAGAGGGTTCTCCCAGATGTTGATGATATGTTGGAAGATCTCTGGGTGCAGTTGCCATTCCGTCTGTAGTACCGTGTCGGGACGAGATAGGCGATCTGCTAATACATTGAGCCGGCCTGGAACATGACGAGCACGTATGTGGCAGTGATGTTGCATCGCCCAGTCGTAGAGGGTCCAAACCATACAGAATGTTGGGTAGGATCCGGTGGTACCCATCTTGTTGATATGAGCAATGACAGTTGCTATGAGAAGAGACGAATTATCCAGTAGATGACTCCACTGCTGGACTGCACAGATGACAGCTTTCATTTCCAAGAGGTTGATATGAAGTTTGGCATCCGCTGTTGACCATCTGCCGGACATCTCTAGATCGTCTAGATGGGCTCCCCAACCTGTCTCGGATGCATCGGTGTAGAGATGGTATCGAGGCACTGGTGGTACAAACGGTACTCCCCGCATGACATTGTAACGGGATTGCCACCAAACCAGATGTGGATGAAATGACGTCAACACCGGAACTAGTGGTTTGAGATGTGAAGTTTGAAGATACTGATGCAAGTGGTATTGCAGAGGACGAACTTGGAGACGGCCATAGTGAGTGAGGTCTTGAGCGGATGTGAACAGACCCACCAGTCTCTGTCATGACTTGAGGGGCTGTGCGGGTGAGGTCAAGAATACTCGAACCATCGACTGAATGTTGGTCCAACGGTCTTCCGGGGGTCGTGCCAACTGTTGAAGTGTGTCGAATACTACCCCGATGAACTGACGGCATTGAGCCGGTTCCAACTCTGACTCCTGAGGATGAGGAATGAAGCCGAGATGTTGAAGGATGAGTAGAACGAATCGTATCTGAGCGTTGAGTAGAGACTTGTCCTGAGCCCAGATGAAAATGTCGTCCATGTAAACTTCTATGTGAATGCCCCGTAAATGCAGGAACGCTATGGCTGGTGCTGTGATGAGGGTGAAAAGCCATGGTGCGATGTTGACTCCAAACGGGAGCACCTGCCACTCGAAACGACGACCGGCGACGGTGAAGCGTAGGTATCGACGATGTCGAGGATGAATGGGTATGTGCAGATAAGCGTCTTGTAGATCGATGGAGGCCAGCCAATCCCTGTGATGTAGACGGGCCCGGATCGATGAAATCGACGTCATCTTGAAATGCGGAGGTGGTGACAGGTACAGCTTGTTGAGACATCTCAGGTCGATAATCATACGCATCTGGTCGGAATTCTTTTTCGGAACCAGGAAAACACGGCTGTAGAAACCGACTGTGTTCTCGGCCTGAGGTAACTCTCTGACTGCACCTTTTGTGATGAGAGTGGTGATGGATGAGAGAAGTGTCTGAACGTGTCCTGAAGGAACTGGTAGCAGTGATGGACGAGGACGGGATATGAGCACGGGATGGTCCTGGAAGGTGAAGCGAAATCCCTCTCTTAATGTCCTGAGAATCCATACATCGTCTGTAATGAGCTGCCAGTTTTCCCAGAAATGCTGCAGACGACCTCCGACGACAGGATGAGTGAAATGACGGAAGGCGGGCAGACGAAAGGAATGAGTACTGTCACTTGTTGGAGGCACCTCTGCCTCTGCCTCTGCCTCTACCTCTGGAGCTCCGCGTCGACGTCCACGGGTAGCTGCAGGTTTGGCAAAGGGACGAAAATTATCCGAAGTAGTCTCCCGTGAAGTTGTCTTCTGAGCTGCACCTCGATTCCTCTGATTAGATGCAGTAGGAGCTGAGCGACGAGAAGCAGCGGCCAAAAGTCTAGATGTTCTCTCTTCCCGAACCTCAGGCATGATAGACTGAATTGCGTTGTTGAACACAAACTTGGAATTCAACGGCTGACGGATCAAGGTGTTTTGAGCAGATACTGGAACTTCGGCTTTAGTATTACGTAAGATTGCCTTGCGCTGAGATTGAAGAAGGTCAGCATACGAGGAGGCGGAAGCCTCGATCACATGGCAATTAGTCTTGTTCAGTGTATAAAAACATCCCCGTAGGTAGGCTTGATGATCGGAAGATAGGAGAATATCACCCTCCGGCTGACGTATCGACGGGTCAAATACTAGACGAGATGCAGCGGACAGGAACCAATGAGTATAAGACGTAATCCGTTGAATGGCGATAAACATCTCTTGAAAATGTTCCACTTCCTTGGCTGTAAGTGAGGTGGTAGTTTTTGTAGTTTTCACGATTTGGTCTAAGTTCAAATCCAACATGGGGGGTTTGACTGGAAGTACGCCGTCGTGCATCCTATAGAAGGAAAATTTGGGTTTCTGCGACTTATCCTGTTCTTGAAGTTTATTGTTGAGGTTAACCATTGTGGGGGCCCATGCTGGAGATGGCGCACATGAAGTGGGAGCTTTTGCTACTACTGGTAAGGCCGGAACGACGATGGACGCCATAGACACCGGTTCACGTCTAGTCCTACACGTTGAAGAGGAAATAGCAGGCTCCGGCATCTCAGGGACAAGGGCCATCAGGGCCGCCATCTTGTCCGTAAACGGTAAATCTCCCTCCTTTGGTGTTGATTTCTGTATATGAGATGAGGATGTCGATGAAGATCGGCGATCAGGAGATGTATAACGAAAATCTTGCAGAGTAGAAGCGTTGGTAGCCAACAATCTATCAAGTGGGTGGCATGGTCGATCAGCGTTGTTCGCAGCTGAAGACCCATGCGTGGACGCCTGATGACCGAGATCGGCGTCGTGAAGAAATGGAATGACGATGTGAAGATGAAGACGAACGTTGTGAACCCCGATGTCGACGAGAAGAGTTGGATCGACGGCGTAAAGGTGACGGAGAACGTCGTGAATTTCTATGTCGACGTGCAGGTGATGTGGAGAACGAGATCGTTGAGTCAAAGCTGGATCACGGTGTACTGGTGTGTAAAGACGACGTGGCTGAGTAGGCATGGTGCGCTGTGGTTCACGAGACCGGTGTAGACTTAGACGGGGTGGTGAACGGGAACGACGTTGATACCTATCATCACATAAAGGCGAACGTGATGAGGGATAATCTCGATGATGTCGATGTGAAGGGGATCGAGATCGGCGTCGGGAAGAACGAGATCGGTGACGGGAATTACGGGAGCGTCGAGATGTTTTTCGGTTCGACCGACGTGGGGAAATTACACGAGTCCCGGTAGATAATAGTCCAGTAGTCGCTATATTGGAAGGGGTCGCGGTGTCCACAATAATAGAAGACACAGTAGGCTGTTGTTCTTCGCTAACAAAAGGTAGGTTTGGCTCAGTGGTCTTTCTCTTCCCTTTTGTTCTCTTCTCTTTGTTTCCCACTGCTTTTGTTGTACGTAAAGCAGTGGGGACTGATTGCGTAACTGGTATACCCGATAACAGCTGGCCAGGTAGGTTTCCAACACGTAAAGTGCCGTTTGGGGGAATTACAGGTGATAATGGCGATGAAGAATCTAGCATGTCTTCATTTATATTTCTATCCACTTCGAGATAAATTTCGGCTTGTTGCCTGTCGCTGGGTGCCAATTCCTCGTCTCCTGCGGCCTGCAGTAAGTAACTCCGTCTGGCCTGTGCATAGTCGTACCAGGCTGGGTCGGGCCAAGCAATACAATCAAGGCACGTATTTTTCCTATAACAAATATGCGTCTTTACAGGAAAAACAAAGAGAATGTAAATCCAAACTTGACCAAGTTTGTCTGCAAGATGTGCAGCGCTTAGTATTCCTAGTTGTTTTAGACATTGTTTTACAATGCTGTATACTAGAGCTAGACTGATTTTCCCTAACAAGATAGGTAAAAAAAAAAAAAATCAAAATCTAATTCTAAGCAGAGCTTTTCTCTAAACACGTCAGCACGCTGTGCTGTAGGAAGAAAAGTGATTTGGGGAAGTGCGTTTTGGGCGCAGGTGCAGTGTAACCTGTTGGCTGAGGCTCCAGAGGGTGAGAATTTTTTAATCTACAGCAGAATCTCAAAGGAGGATTAGGGCAACTATAGCAGGTGTAGATTTGAGACATAAATAAAATATATTATAGGAGTTTATCTCCTTTGGTTGCATGGAATTTACCATGACCTGTTTTGGACTGCCTTTTCTATCTCATAACAAGGATTTTGACACTTAAATAAGGTTATCACATGATTCTCGACATATTGAACCTTGTGTGAAGAATAATTAAACATCCCTGAATTTGTTTTAATAAGGTTAATTAGCCCAATTCTGCAAGAAATCCAAGACATATGGAAAATTATATGTACTTTTATTTGTGGTCTAGTGTGATAACCAAGAGAGAGTGAGCGAATATGATTTAACATCGCTTTCAACTATACTTGAGTCATATCACGACATTTGTGTGGTAACTACGATACATAGGTTATTTAATCGAAGACATTCAAAGTTTTCCCTGGAAATATGTTGCTGCTGTTGTTATTTACCCGATATGTTTCTGGTCCAGCACCTTAAAGCATTAAAAAAAGTTACCACAAGTAACACAGCGAAGTGTACCAATACTGAAGTTGAATACCTACAGTTCTTTTTAGAAATATACGAGAAATATAAATCCAAGGTATACATATTATTATGTATCAATATAAATATCATATATAGGAACTGATTGATTAATTAGATGAACTTTCAATACATGTACCTGATTCTGTGCTGTTTTCTTCTGGGATCACACAGTGTTTCCATGGAGATGAAGGCTGAACCAATAAGCTTGTCTCTGTGACGAGGGCGCTCCTCGCCTGATCTGTTACCATAGCTAACCCATACCTGTACCTCCAGTCGCTCTTCACGTAAATACCTGAGGAGGAATAACGGAGAAGGATGCCACAGTTAGCAGTCATCAATGATGAAATAGACAGACAGGAATTTCAGTTTTGGCTTGTCCAGAAAATCTAGAACACAAAATACCCCAAATGTGCACTGGGCAATGTTTTATTGGATTTCAATCTAGAGAACCTCTAAAGCACCATTTACTTCCACTTGTGCTGATACATGTACATTTTGAGTTGGATGCCTACTTTGATGTCAAAGAGACACTGTGTACATGATTTGCCCAATCAAATTCCCCTCATTCAGATAAAAGTTACACGAATGATACATTTCTATGTTAAGTAAAATTGTTCTCATCCTGGGTGGCTGTGCATATAATTTTCACATTTGTAATTCTTACCACTTAAAAGGTGAGCTGGCAGGAAGCTGTAACTCATGTTTGTGCTTCAGTTCTGATGTCAGATATCCAAACTCTGAGTGGTCCAATCCGTGAACTTTGGATACAACAGCAGCTGTGAAACACGTAACACAAAATTGAAATGAGAGGCAATAATGTGAGCTCATGGAGAGGCAATAATGTGTGCTCATGGAGAGGCAATAATGGTGTGCTCATGGAGAGGCAATAATGTGTACTCATGGAGAGGCAATAATGTGTGCTCATGGAGAGGCAATAATGTGTACTCATGGAGAGGCAATAATGTGAGCTCATGGAGAGGCAATAATGTGGGCTCATGGAGAGGCAATAATGGTGTGCTCAGGCAATAATGTGTGCTCATGGAGAGGCAATAATGTGTGCTCAAGGATAGGCAATAATGCACGCTCATGAAGAGGCAATAATATGGGTTCATGGAAAGGCAATAATGGTGTGCTCAGGCAATAATGTGTGCCCATGGAGAGGCAATAATGTGTGCTCATGGAGAGGCAATAATGGTGTGCTCAGGCAATAATGTGCTCAGAGGCAATAATGTGAGAGAGAGAATTCGATTTAATGTCGAGTGGCGATAATGTGTGCTCATGGAGAGTCAATAATGTGTGCTCATGGAGAGTCAATAATGTGTGCTCATGGAGAGGCAATAATGTATGCTCATGGAGAGGCAATAATGTGTGCTCATGGAGACACAATAATGTGTGCTCAGGGAGAGGAAATAATGTGGGGTCATGTAGTGGCAATAGCGTGTGCTCATGGACAGGCAATAATGTGTGCTCATGAAGAGGCACTGATGTGTGATCATGGACAGGCAATAATGTGTGCTCGTGGAGAGACAATAATGGGTACTATTGATCTCTGAAATCATAATTATAATAATTTCTACGGAAATTGACAGAATTTGGCTCCTTGTGGAATTCTGCATATTCACAGAGGTTTCACACTCCTTAATCATAAACGTCCGAAACTTGACTTGCTAAAGAACAGATGTGTCCACTTTGAAATAGGAAATTATCCAAAGATCTTTACTAGCAGTACTCCAACTAGAACATATATGTACTGAGGTGTTGTTTCACTGTAACTTAGTACATGTAGCCTTTCTTTAACATGTCGTCAATTCAATAATCTAGGAGAGACTCACCTCTGTCGTAAAACTTGTACCTGACATAACACCTCACTGATTGGTCCAGCTTAGTCTGGCCGATGATCATGGCATTGGTTAATGGGAAACAGCTCTGGTCAATGGATACAGTCACTTGGTATGCTCTACCTCCTGTCTCATCTGAACACAATAGGACAACAACATTAAGCTTAAACTGTGGGATGCCAATTAGTCGCCGGGAAAAACTACAGTTAGAAGGCTGTTAGGACTAACTTCACTATTCAAATTCAACTGATTTTTACCAATGGACTTTAAATAGTGGGGATGGCATTAAGTAGGAATATAATATTGTATAACATTGGAAGTTATTCCGAGAACATGTTACTTGACGAGACCCTCTATTTGATGTGACCCTCTACTATTCTAGGATAAACTCGGAATATTGAAGTCATGGTTCTGATATTCAGAGGCATATCACACTCAGAATACAATAGAATATACACAGGATTTGAGAATTTTTCTTAGATAAATATAAAGATTTCAGTATATTCCTGAACATACTAATGAAATAAGAGGGTTGACAGTTTGATAAAGGGAATGATTCATTTTCAGGGGTCGTACATCTTGAAGCCTCTAAAATGTCTAATTTCCAAGCCCTTTTCAAGGTAATAGTTCCTGTTTTCAAGGCAGTACTTCCAGTGTAATTGAAGCCATACAGATCAACTTTCTGAATTCTTTACTTAAAACACGAGTATGAATGTCCTGTCAACAAATATATTGTTCATACATTGTCTTTTGAAATATTTTTTCGATGATTTAAGAATATATCACTATGATTGGGTTAAGTTTACCCTCCGACGGCAAAGGACAAAACATGAAGCTGCGCTATCGAAACCCCTCGGCTCTGAACCCCAGCTATTATAATGTAAGGGTGTCTCTACCAATTGATTGGCTTGTGGGAAGAAATATTTACCCCTGGTATTGTAAGTGTACTTTCTTTGGAAAAAAAAAAAGTTTTCCTCCCCTTAAATTAATTTGTTTCTGGAATAAATTGAAAGAGCTGTATCGATGTCTCACCAAAACAACAGTACACATGGCTAGATAAATACAGTACATGTATACTAAATGTCACATGTATGTCATTTTCAAAACAGATTTGCAAGCATTCTTTGCATTGTCCAAGAGATTAAATCAATAAATCAGTCATCCAATCAATAAATAAATGTGATAGTATACTAACATGATATAGAAATAATATGCAAACTTAACATAGGAATTAGTGGATTTTGTTAGACAAGGGGCATAACTCTGCAAAATACTTTCTGACACGACTCATTTTCGATAGGCATCTAGTGTCATTTTCAAAACAGATTTGCAGGCATTCTTCGCATTGTGTAAGAGAATAAATCAATAAATCAGTCATCCAATCAATAAATAAATGTGATAGTATACAAACATGATATAGAAATTATATGCAAACTTAACATAGGAATTGGTGGATTTTATTAGACAAGGGGCATAACTCTGCAAAATACTTTCTGACACAACTCATTTTCGATAGGCATCTAGTTCAGGTCAAGAGAAACAACTGTATCACGTTAGGATGTTGTATATGGAACGGTTCTGAAATTATCACAATAACAAATCATAAATGGATTTTTATTTGTAAAAAGGGGCATAACTCTGCAAATATTGTCCGAGATGACTCATTTTCGATAGGCTTCTGATTTACGTGAAGATAAATAGATGTAACAAGTTTGGTTGCCATGCATGAAACGGTTCTGTAGATATCGCGGTAACGGATTTTATTAGACAAGGGCATAACTCTGCAAAATACTTTCCGACACGACTCATTTTTGATAGGCACCTAGTTCAGGTCAAGAGAAACAACTGTATCACGTAATGATGTTGTATATGGAACGGTTCTGAAATTATCACAATAACAAATCATAAATGGATTTTTATTTGTATAAAGGGGCATAACTCTGCAAAATATTGTCCGAGATGACTCATTTTCGATAGGCTTCTGATTTACGTGAAGATAAATAGATGTAACAAGTTTGGTTGCCATGCATGAAACAGTTCTGTAGATATCGCGGTAACGGACGGACGGACGGACGGACGGACAGCCGTACATGATGACGACAATACCCCTAGGCCATTGAATTGACAACAATGAACAGGAATTTCCATTTCCAAGGTTATTTTAAGGGTTTTCAAGCCCTTGAATTCTAAATTGTCATTTTCAAGGTTATTTCAAGGTTTTTCAAGCCCTTGAATTCTAAATTGTCATTCTCAAGGTTATTTCAAGGTTTTTCAAGCCCTTGAATTCTAAATTGTCATTTTCAAGGTTATTTGAAGGTTTTTCAAGCCCTTGAATTCTAAATTGCCATTTTCAAGGTTATTTCAAGAATTTTCAAGCCCTTGAATTTTAAATTGTCGTTTTCAAGGCAGTGTATAAACCCTGAGTTACCTTCACTCTCCCAATCCTCATCTTCAACATCAACATCCATGGGAGACCAGCCAACACCACGTGCTGCATGGATAACTCTCTCACGGTCATCATGGTGAGCTAACTTGATTGACAGCTCCACTCCTCCCACAACCCTTTCCAAACCCTTATGGCTTGGGGTCTGCTCTTCTGATTGGCTGGACTGTTTGTGTTTGGGGTTCCACTCGCTAGGGGGCAGGTTGATAGGGTACCAGCCATTGATGCCCGTCCTGTGTGTGATTAGTGCACTCAGGTGGACAGTTGTCGTACCTAGTAGGACGTCGCTGGTTTTTGACACCAGTCTTCTTCCCGTCACATCATCACTTCCTCTATCCATGTACTGAGCATCAAGGCCTGTAAGACACACACTATTAGTCAGTATAAGATTAAGTATGTTAAGTATGTTTACAAGTTACAGAGTCAATGACGAGAGGTACCAGGTGTGACCGGAGGGCATGTTTGATGATAATTGTGAAAAATATTGTTGAACATACCAGATGATAAACCAGGAACTTGATGCCAGGTTTCCAGAGTGACCTCTCCTGATTCTAATATTTCTGCTAGACTGAGAGCGTCTGAGTCGGCCTCTGTCCAGAGTAAAGGACAAGGGAAATCCATGTGATGGGAAAACTCTGGAGCAAAATTTCTGGCAACTGTCCTCGTTATACGTTCATCCTAAAATATACAGGTAGATTGCTTGAAATATGAAATGGAAATCATTTGTGCTGGACAGCCAGCTTTCTATGTTAAACGAATTTGGAAAAAGGATGCTAATCCTTCAAGAGAGGACAACAAGATAACAACAAGATCGACACACAGATGGACGGACCACAACGATTGGCCAAGGGGTAAAAATCAATGTTTGTTCTTCACCATCGCAATCTACATCTCTGAACTGTACATATGGCATATACATCAATATTCAATAATTTACTGATTTATCAGTCAGAGTAACGACCTTTTAACCTCTGTCCTTCATGAATACGGTATCCCCAAAGTTTGGTACCAATCCATGACTGGAAATATCGTACAGGTTACAAAAGACAGACAGACAGACAGAAATCATGATGGCAATATATGATCCATCGACGGGCAAACAAAAAGTTGAAAAATGTCTCCCAGTTTGCATGCACTATTTGGTCCTCAAAACTCCTGGGAGATACCTTTTTCATATCAATTTCATTCCAAAATAATTTTAATGTTTTCCATGTGGCATCTGCACCATTATTCTGGGCATGTGAGCAAGCATTCCAGCATTTTACCTTGAAGACAATTTTGTATTTCTTTTCTAGAGAAAACTTACATGTTTACTGAGGAAGGAGAATTTGATCTTCACGTAAGCATTCACACCCACTTCAGCTGGGTACTCCATACCAGAGTCCAAATGGGCCAGGCACTCGGCTGCAGCCTGAAAAGTTGAATGTTGCAAAAACGATAAATTTTGTCATCCAGAATGTTGAAATGTAAATATATCTGTAACACGGTTATGATGCATAAATAACAGGTAATGATTACCATATGACAAGAATGACCAGGTTCACCAATAACACTGTTCTGAAATGAGACATTTGTGAAAATGAAACAAAACACTATCAGTATAATTGACAAATACATAAGTGCGTAAGACTAATATCTCACATCATTGCAAGCAATGAACATTGCAAATGTTCTGCATTTTATCTGTTGCATACACATAACTCACCTTTAATCCAGCAGCTCTGAGTACACCTATAGTAATACACACTTGAGCTCCAGTCTGATTTTTACCAGCAGCCTTCGAACCAGTTTCATTTTGTAGCATCTGTGTCCTATAGTTCACAGTCACATCAATCAGCCCAGAGTCCTTGACTTTGGCCTGGTTTTCTGGGTCAAGAACATTGGAATCGGGAAGAGCAGTAGATAATGGTAGAGAGAATGTCTGTACTGACTGTTCTCCTTTCTTCTGCATTGTCACCATAGCACAGAGCTTAGCCAGTGGTAAAGTTCCCTGGTCAAAAGCAAACATTCAAAATAATATGAATAATATTAAACAGCAAATAGCTTTAAACTGTTTATTTTTAATGAAACAAGAACAGATGTTTTGTAATTATAATTGAACACACAGACTATAAATGTTAAAGTTACACTTGGTCCAATATCATCTCACTATTTTACAGATTCCCAACAAGGGACTTGAATTGTACACCTTGTAAACAGGGAAATTCTTAACACACAATATGTGCCACACATGTACAATACCCCTGTCAGTCAGAAGAAATGCTTACACTATTTCTTCTAATTAATATTAAGATGGCAAAACTTAACTTAACAAATTTCACTAGCTATCTTTCCAGTTCTTGGGATAAATAACATATCCCCAGTATTTAGCCTCAGCTGTCATAAAGATGGATTCTTTCTGCTTCTAAGTCTAATAACAAGTTCGAAAAATTAGAAGAAATAGGTATTTTTCTTTCTGTATTAGGTCTGCTATCCTCAACACTCTGTCGAGACTTCAGACAAAACATTTTGGCAGGTTGAGCCAGCTATGTGCTCAGGAAATTAGGGCACTTTTAGAGTTTAATAATGCAAGCAGGGGATTGGCAGAATGTAAGATTTACAAGTCTGTCAGGAGCATCATTCCCAGTAACTACCTCGTCAACAATTCAGTGAAAAATAAACACAAATGACATAATTTGAAGGAGAAACCTAACGGTCTAGGGTCATTTTTACCTTCAACAGTTAAACTTCAAATTTGTGATTTAGAGGTTTTATGCAAATGAGTCTTGGTGATGTCACCAAGTGAAACTAAGTAAATGAGCTATACTTATGCTGAAATATTTCCAGAGCTATGAATCTGATCTCTTTAAGATTTACACTATTGTTAATTAGTAAAATTATGCACACTGTAAAGTTTGTATTTGGAAAACTTCTCATTATTTTCAGAAATATGGTTACCATAGCAACAGGGTACCATGGGCTTTATGGTGATAATTCAATGGGTTATGAAATTTTAATTACTGGATATGCAGTAACAAGGGTCTACACGATACATATTCATTGAAAATATCCATCTAACTATTTTAATGGATCATCTACATTGACAGAATCTCTTCCCTATTGTTCTATGGTTCTTTTAAAAGTAAAATGATAAAATCATGACTTGTACAATTATTGTGATCACTTGTGCGGATTGACATGATTGACAGTAGTGTCATAGCTGAATCAATGTGATATTTCAAGAATTTGAGTGTGATAGAAGAAATATTCATTTTGGACTCTACCTTAGCCACAACTTGATCTCTGACGTTTGGATGATAGTGGCGACACCACACCTCAAAGGGTAGACCACCAGAACCTCCACCAGAACTAGAACAGGCTGGAAAACAATACAACACGACAGAGTAGGTAATACAGGAAGGTGAATATAGTCAAAACAGGTAGATACCAGCAGCTATAACTGTAAGCATGGTAAGGGGTCATGTCCAATTAATCGAGTCACTTTCTCGATGCCTTCGAGATGGATCGAGAAATTTCTCGGCTGAAACCGGGAGGGCAGAACCGGGACCCCTGGCGACATCTCCCGGTTTGCTCCCGGTTCTATCTCGATCGAAGTGTCCCGGTTTTCGAGATGGATACCAAATTGAACGGCAATCTCGAAGGGGGTCCCGGTTTCAATATGTCCGTGATTTGTTGCCGTTAATTTGGCCTATCTTAACTTCGCAGTCGATTAGCGTGTTGCGCGGGTACCATATTTTGGGGGCGCTCGTCGCATACGTATATCGCGGCCGAAATAGAATGTAGAATTTTTTTTTATTAAAGGTGTTTTCCATGTTATTCATCGTTTATTCGATATATCTATGTCCTGATGTTTCCTGTTATATATAAATTATGAATAGATTATTAAATGATCTTCTCTCACATCGATAATTGAATGATCTTCTCTCACATCGATCATTATTTGTATATCTGACGATTATCCGTTGTGGAATAAATGACACATCAACGGGATATTATCTGAATAATAATGATATGAAAGCATCCATTAATTATTGTTCTATAATTTTTTTTTTACCTATGTTACTTGTTTGACCGGTGTATTGACATCGGTGTGCAATTTTTTTTATAATTTGGTATTATTCATTGTAGATTCTATTTTACTGAGAATTACAGTCTTGTGATATAGTTCAAATAAGGAGATTATATCAACAAAGTTTATTTCTGACATAATCTTGCCTGAAAATGGTTAGCGGAAATACTGACAATCGGAACTAGCGGTGTTGATAATCCACGCCACAGTCGGTCTGTGAAAAACCGTCGGCTTGAAACAACAGCGAAGAGAGAGGGGTTAATTTCTTTGAAAGAAAAATACTGAAACATCATTGTTGGCGGCGCTTGATAACATACTCGCGCTTTATTATTTATTGCTGATTCATTTGTCCAGGAAATTAACCAAATAAAGTAATTACCACCCAATTCAGTGAGCAATAACGCTTTACATTTAATTTTACTATAAGCGACACTGGGTATTGTTTGTCCGAAAACTTCGACCGAGCGTTTGTTTATATTAATCGGTTTCCAGTAAATTACCAGTCACTCCTGTGGTCTTAATATCCACTTTACTTATGAATACGGAGGAAATCTCTGACGATAAAGATTACCATTCTGATACTCTTTCATAGGAACATACAGAATTTTCTTCTAAGACTTGCAGAATTTATTTCAATTCGCAGTTTCTCGACGTATCTCATAAAGTGATTCAAATTCTATATAACTGAGCCAGTTTATACATATCAGTTGGTGATGTCTCTTTTTTTTTTCGTTCATGACGTCCAGAGAAATTGCGGTATCAGAGCAAGCATGCGATTACAGATCTCTAGACAGAATTACAAAATAATATTACATGATTCATGTTCAATCTAATTCATTTTCCGTGTTTAAATGCATATATACTCGCCCAGATTAATCTCGCTGCCAGAGAATAAAGGAAGCTACGCCTTCAGAATGGTTCAAACTTTCATTTGATGGCATCTCGATTTCCCTCTCGAAGCATGTGAAGTTATTTCGAGGAGGATCGAGATGGTCTTCTGCTTCGAGAGAAAACCGGGAGCAAACCGGGACAGCAATCGATAGAGGTAAACCGGGACCCTTCGAGACGAGATATTTATCGGTTTTACTCGTTTATCGAGAAACCGTCTCGATCGATTGGACGTGACCCCTAAGGGACCGAGATCAGAACTTGGGACTTCTTATCCCAGAATCCAGCACCCAACCAGCTGAGCTGAGAGAAATTCTGTTAAGCTACAAACTGGTACAGGCACTGGTGAATGTGTTAGTTTCAGTAATAACTCAAAACTAAATACTCTTTTATCAAAATACTATTGAATCATGACAAATCCAATATGTTTGAATGCTGATTTGCGGTTGCGCAGATCGTGTAATATAACAGAACAGCTCTCAAAACTGTAACTTGAAGTTGTATGAACACCAACCTGCAAGTAGTTCTCTCTGTACAGGTGATCCAGGGGAGAGAACTAGCTTATGTCTGGTCACATCATGGAAGGTGGGGTCAGGTAGACACAGTGTGGTGGCTGTCCTGTACGACTTCATGTTAGAGATGGCTGAAAAGGGAATAGAAAATATATATACACCTCAACAACTGATTCTCACCATGACCATCAAACAATCTAATAGCACAGCCCTAGCTGTTTCCTTCGAACACAATATGAATAGATCACATGTAGATCTTCTCCTTCATCAACTTGGAAATATTATGATATTCTTCGTGATAATTTCTCTCTTTTAATGCAGTAGAATGAGCTCATTATTTCTGAATGACCATCACGGTTAGTAGAAGCTTTAAAGTGCAAAAAAAATGATCTACCTCTCTCCAGATCATGTCCTCAGTCCTTCGATCCCCTCCACTATTATCACCTAATGTAGACTATAACTCACCATGTGTCTGTGTTGTTCCACCTGAGGCCCCTGACTGGACCTGGGTAGGGAAGTAGTACTGTACAAAACAGTCTGCCTCTCCCCAGATCATGTCCTCAAACACTCTCAGTTCCCTGATCCCCTCTACTACCATCTCAAACTGGTGCTCTACTGACAGAAGAGAGAAAATAATATGATCAACAGAATAATAGCGTAATTGAGACCAGTGATAACTGAAGGCAACCTGATCATTGCCAACGTCTGTTTTTCCAAGTCCAACCACTGTGTACATTACACCATTTTTCATCCCTTGTTTAAAAGAAAGTGTATTACCCACTATTGACAAACCATAGCAATAGAACACTTTGGAAAATATCTACAATAATAATAAGTCATTGTATATGCTACAACATGGTTCACATCCACACCAATACTACTGATCACCTACCAGCTGCCTCTGATCCCAGTTTCCAGCCAGCCTCTGCTAGTGATTTATCAGCCAGATCTTGTCTGAAAATTTGTTCAAAACATGTTACTGTGTATTTCTTCTATTTTTTCGAACACCCTAATTTTTCGAACACGTCATTTTTTTCCATCTCAAAAAAATTAATTCACTTCTAAATATTTCAAACATTGATCTAAATCTCAACATTTGCTTTCTAATTTCAAACATTATAAATTGTGCCATATATAAACCCTCTTTCGCAAGGAGTGCACTTGTTCTCTTTAACACAACCCTGTTATTCCCCCTGATGACGATGTTGTTAGTGAAAAAACAAAGGTCGAAAAACAAAACATGGAAAGGCTTTCAACATACCAGAAATAACGAATGAATGCAAAGTTATGCCTGTGAATAAAGTTTAATGACTGAAACCTGTATAGTTAAACAAATGATGTTTACAAAATGTACTGACTAATTTGTGTAAATTGGTGATTTTTACTGCGGGCGAATAGCGTCATGTGGAGGCGGGAAAGTAATGTTGACCTCTGAAAAATTGTATACCGGTACTCTGAACATTTGGCATGGAACAAAAGACCCCCTTATTTCCCTGGCTGGAATCAGTGAGACTTCAAACACATTTTATATAATTTTCATCTCTGAATTAATTATGAGGATTATAAACAAGGAAATAAGAATCTCCAGGTAGTTCCCGAAAATAGGAAGTGACATCTTGAATTCCACAAACTTTGACCCTGCAGTGCTAGGTCCTCTGAAAGAGCCGCCTCACGCATATCAACATGTGCTTCAAAGCTTTATCTGATTTTTTTTTTTAATTTGAAACAAAACTTTTTCTTTACTTCAACACAGGAGTAGTTTTATCAAACCTATTTGTTAGTTCAGCAGTTGCCGAATGAGTCCTATGTCAGGCTTCATTAGCATTGTGAAACAACAAACGTATAGTCAGGCTGACATCATTGCCGTAAAGCCAAGATCTGGATGAAATTTTTCCACCTCTCATTTTTTAGAACAGGCTGTTATTCCACTGAATATGTCCTCTAATGTTTGAACATTCAAGGTCGATTTTGGCTCGAAAGCCATTCGAACAAGAGCCCAAGGGGCTTCAATATACGCCCGTATATCTGGAATTACATTGGTTCAAATTTCAAGGTTGTTTAATAGCCTTGATTCCAATTGATCTAGCAATCCAGAGAAAGGTCTACAATTTTTTGCTTATGAGAATGTAACATATATCACATCTTATATTGAATGATAAACTAAAATGAGCTTAACTCTTGGTAACTAGTTGACCTTGAAGCAAGAGCCGAGAGCTCACATATCTCACACTGAAATCGACAAAAGTCAAACACAAGAAAATAGTAGATTTCCTGCAAATGGATTCCTTCCAGACGAGAGAATTTTTCATGAAGGAAGAAGAAAGTGATGAAGTAAACCTTTGTTCTTGAGTTAATAAACAGGTGTGAAGTTCATAAAGGACTTCTCTCCCCGTTAAATAGTAAATGTATGGTTTTTATTTCGCAACAGTTTAACTAAATGAAGCGTTTCAAACATGGGAGACAACTCCACAGGACAATACCATATAAATGCAGGGGAAAGAACTTCGAATATTCCAACAATATTCCAACACATTTAGTCAGCTAAGCTTGATTCAGTTTTGGGGACTGCGACCTAGACCTTTGACAAATTGATCTCATATGTATGGCTCCACTTTGCCATGCGAGTAAGGTATACTCAAAGTTTGGTACCAATCCATACCTTGAAACTAGAGCTATCATGGACAACAAATGTTAATGGATGAATGGACAGAACGCAACATCGCATTACACGACCTCGTCTTCGACAGGCATATGAAAATGTGACTTTTAATAATTTCTTGATTTTGGGGTCACAGTGACCTTGACCTTTGACCTTGACCTCAATTTTGGTACACAACACATCGTCTTCCCTCAATCTATCAATGCACACAAAAAATCATGATTTTTAATGATTTCCTGATTTTGGGGTCACAGTGACCTTGACCTTTGACCTTGGCCTAAATTTTGGTACATGACAAACCGTCTCCCCTCAATTTCTCAATGGACACAAAAAATCATGATTTTTAACAATTTCACGATTTTGGGGTCACAGTGACCTTGACCTTTGACCTTGACCTACATTTTGGTATGTGACACATTGTGTCCCCCTAATGTATCTACTGACACAAAAAAATGTTATGTTTAATAATTTCCTAATTTTGGGGTCAGTGACCTTTGACCTTGACCTAATTTTTGGTATGCATCACTTCATTTCCGCCTATTGAATCCACTCACAAAAAATTAGAAATTTTGAACGATTTCCTGATTTTTCAATCACACTGACCTTTGACCTCTGACGACCTTGACCTACATTTAATATGCAACACATCGTTCCCCCCCTAGGGCATCCACTCACCAAAAATTAGAACTGTAGATAGAAAACTGTCAACGATCAATGATTTCCTGATTTTTGGCAACAGTGACCTTTGACCTCTGACCTCGACCTCAATTTCGGTACACGACACATCGTCTCCACCTGGTGTATCCACTCACAAAAAATTGCAACTGTGGATAGAAAACGTTCACAGATATAGACCGGACACGAACACTTCAGTGATTTCCTGTTTTTGAGGCCAGTGACCTTTGACCTCTGACCTCGACCTTGATTTTGGTACGCGACACATCGTCTCCCCGTAGGGTATCCACTCACCAAAAGTTAGAACTGTAGATAGAAAACTGTCCCAGATATAGACCGGACACGAGGGACGGACGGACACACGGACAGACGGACGGAAACCGCCATCACATAATACGTCCGCCTTTTGGCGGGCGTATAAAAATTAGAAGCAATATGGTAAAGTCAACTTTCAACATTATGACAAAACATTTAACATTTGAAAGAAAGATCTGAATAAACTCTTTAAGTTCAACTTGGTCTCCACCAAACATTTATGCTTTTGTTCATAATCGTTTCAGGATAATCAGCAGGTTCATTCTCTGCATAAGAGATGATGTTAAAATGCCTGGTGTTAGCTGGTGAAACATTGTAAAATAAAATGCTGTACAGGTCGCTCAAAAGTAATGGCACCTCTCTAGGAAAAGTTGTATATGTTCTGTTCTTCACAATGCTGGAACCTACCGTTCCATGTAATGTAGAGGTCTATCTGGGAGAGCTACAGTAGATCCCTGGTCACCCTTCAACCTCTGTAGATACGACACCTGAAGTGAGAAGATAGCAAGTCACCTTATAAATGGCAATAATTTCTGAGACATGTCATTTGAACATGGCAATTAAATAGTCAATTACTCTTAGATTAACAATTCTTGACAAAGCACAGATGACACTACTGCTCTAATGGTGATCTCCAAGCTGAAATTGAAATGCAAGACAACTACATATGGATTCTATCAACCGAGTGTGATAAAAATCAGAACAAGAGCATTATGGGCTTAAACATATACCCTCACACAATGTTGACAGCAGAAATCCGGTATATAGTTCATGTAAGAGGAGATACCGCTTTTTAACGTGACTTCACATGTTAGCATATGGAATAATGGCCGATCACTTCCCCATTTGCTACTATTGGAAATCCCGTGAATTTACATCGCTTCGTCTTACATGAACTATATGCCAGAAATTCAAACACTGATTCAATCCATGAGACATAAAGTGTAGAAAAAAACTGAATTTATCCGTGACAAATAGATCACTAGTGGTATGAATTTTGAAAGACTGGCTATAACCCTTTAACATCATATCGCATTAACTAATATATAAACTTGATAGAATAGGTCACGGTTGGTCAACTTGAATATGTTACATGTAATCCTTCAAATGTTATCACCAATATTAGAACTTGATCTTGACAAATATGTCAAGGTCAATCATCTTCCATAGGTTTCTGACCCATCACTATAGTTACATTTGTTAATGAATTTGGAAAGCCTGACAATAATCCTTCAAGAGATATTGTGTTAACATGCAAGATAGACAGACAGACGCATGCACCACGTAAACAATACCATTTGGCCAAAATTAACAAGCGTTCTGAGAACCCCAACATCTCGCCTTGCGGGGTCATCATGCAGCAGTATTGAAAGCATACATGTAGAGCAAACAATAAGGTCTGGAATAGGTGATGTGGTACAGACAATAATGTCTGGAATAGATTATCTGGTACAGACAATAACATCAGTCCCATGAAGGATTACTGGCAAAAGTTAATCCCATGTAAGATGGATAGGTCAGTGCTGTCGGATTACTGGTACATAGTTCAGTCCCATGTGAGATTACTGCTGGATAGGCCAGTCCTGTGTAGGATTACCACTGGGTGGACCAGTCCCATGTTATTACTGATGGATAGTCACCTGTGGGATTACTGCTGGATAGTCAAGTTCCAAGTGGGATTACTGCTGGATAGTCCAGTCCCAAGTGGGATTACTGCTGGATAGGCCAGTCCTGTCTGGGATTACTGCTGGATAGATGAGTCTCGTATGGGATTAATGCTGGATAGGACAGTCCCGTGTGGGATTACTGCTGCATAGGCAGTCCCGTGTGGGATTACTGCTGCATACGGCAATCCTGTGTGGGATTATGGCTGAGGAGGCCAGTCCCGTGTGGGATTACTGCTGGATAGGCTAAACCTGTGTGGGATTACTGCTGCAAATTGCAATCCAGTGTCATATTACATCTGGATAGGTCAGTCCCATGAGAGATTACTGCTGCATAAGCCAGTCCTGTGTGGAATTACTGCTGGATAGGCCAGTCCCATGTTGGATTACTTCAGGATAGGCCAGTCCAGTCTGGGATTACTGCTGGATATGTCAGTCCCGTGTGGCATTACTGCTGGATAGGCCAGTGCCATTGAGATTACTGCTGGATAGGTCAGTCCCAAATTGGATTACTGCTGGATAGACCAGTTCGGTCTGGGATTACTGCTGGATAGTTGATTTCCGTTTGGGATTACAGCTGGATAGGTCAGTCCCGTATGGCAATACTGCTGGATAGGCTAATGCCATTTGGGATTACTGCTGGATAGGTCAGTCCCGTGTGGGATTACTGCGGGAGAGCTGTGACCTAGGAAAACATGAAACATGTCCATCAAGTTTTATAATCATCCCACGAAAGGTTCAACAAACTTTCCATGTACAAATCTACCTGTAAATTTTTGCCCAACAAAAACCCCAAACAAAAAAAAAAAATTTCATATTTAATGTCATATTTCTTAAATAGCACATGCACATCTTTGAATCACATTGAACTTGGGTAGCAAGTGTCAAACTCATCCAATGAAAGCTGACAGCTTCAGAAAACTTTCCGTGTACATGTATATACATGTGCATTATTATTGGCAGACTAAGACAAAACGCTCAAAATTTGAACAAAAATTAATATTTCATCTCCTAAATATCACAGGTACATCTTTTAATCATAAGAAACATGTGTACCAAGTTTCATAATCATTCAACAACTGCAGCAAACTGTGGTGTACAGATGTACATGTGCACTTCAGCTAAACGCAAAACTCAATCACTTGCCATAATTTGGAGAAAAATTAATATTTCATCTCAAAAAGAGCACAAGTAAATCCTCCAATCATAAGAAACATTTGTACCAAGTTTCGTAATCATCCAATGAGAGCTGACAACTGCAGCAAACTTATCATGTACATGTATATGTATACATGTAGAGGCCTACATGTACAATTTACCTAAACAGAAAACTCTTCATTTGCCATAATTTGAGAAAAATTAATATTTCTTCTCAAAAATAGCACAGGTACATCCTCTTATCATAAGAAACATGTGTACCAAGTTTCATAATCATCCAATGACAGCTGACAACTGGAGCAAACTTACCATGGACATGTATATGTACAATTTACCTAAACAGAAAACTCTTCATTTACCATAATTTGGAGAAAAATTAATATTTCTTGTAAAAAATAGCACAGGTACATCCTCTAATCATAAGAAACATGTGTACCAAGTTTCATAATCATCCAATGACAGCTGACAACTGGAGCAAAGTTACCATGTAGATGTATATGTATACATGTAGAGGCCTACATGTACAATTTACCTAAACCGAAAACTCTTCATTTGCCATAATTTTGAGAAAAATTAATATTTCTTCTCAAAAATAGCACAGGTACATCCTCTTATCATAAGAAACATGTATACCAAGTTCCATAATCATCCAATGACAGCTGACAACTGCAAGAAACTTTCCAAGTACAGATGTACATGTGCACTTCAGCTAAACGCAAAACTCATTCATAGGGATTTTAACATTAGAGTACCCCAGGGGTAGTACCCCCAGGTGGCATACCCACCCCCCATATATTTTTTATATTTTTTTTATATTTTTTCTAATTTTTCTAGATTTTTTTTTAACTTGCTAAACCAAAAACCCATTCATTTCCAGGCAGGGGACACCGACACCGACACCGACGACGACATCCTCTTTCCCCCTCTCACAATATCTCCCCTTTACTTTGTAAGGCGAGATAAAAATGGGTAAAACTCAATAGGCTTCTTCTTTGTCATCACAATCCCCATCACTGAAATGTACTCATAGAATAAACATAACCACTTTCAGCGATTTACTGATTTTCGGCCACTGTGATGTGAGAAATGGGGTTATGAGTTAAGACAATGTATAGTACATCACAGTGACATTGAGATTCAGAGAGAGAGAGAAATAGAGAATTAAATTTAACATCGCGTTCCATTGAGATGCAGTGTCCCAATGGAGCATCTTCATTTTATCCAGCCAATTTCTACGTTTCCACTTCGAACCTGCCTTGATTTATCTGACCCCTTCAGTGTTCAAAATCTGAGGTGTAAATTTCACCTACTAACGACAGAAGAACCAATCAGAACGCACACCGATTGCGAGTGAAGTCACGTAGAGTGACATCATCCTCTATTAGCGGCGTCTTTCCACCTAATAAGGTGCCCACTATTTAGGTCAGCCAATCAATAATGGTCTTGTGCGACCCATTTCGAATTTCAAATGTTTTCGAGATCAGTGACGTCTCGTGTCTATTTATAAGTTATTTGAACATTGAAGGGGTCCAGATATATCAAGGGAAGTTCGAAGTGGGAACGTAGAAATTGGCTGGATAAAATGAAGATGCAATGGAGAGGAGCAGTGCTGATGTAGACTTGCCTGTTCTGATGATCCCATAGCCAGGAGTACCTTAATCTGACCATACTGGGCACCAGAGAATGGGTCCACTACAGGCAGGTAATTCTCCACAGATATTACAGGGAACTGTAGGGCAAATGCAGGATTGTATAATAAGTGAGAGGCCCTTGTTTTCTGTCCTGTGTTATCTCAGATGTTAGAAAACATTTAATGTGTATGTCATAATATTATTACATTTTAAAAACATATAAATAAAACTAAAAAAAAATATTAATAAATATCCATTTTCAAATTACAGTATTTCTTGAAAATGAATATAAACAGTACTATTTTAGTGAAAATATGCAATAAAATTGAACTCTGAAGAAATTTCAAAAGCATTTAAGAACTCATACCTGAGATCGAAGTAGAGCAGTTGCTATTTTAGTCTCTCTGAAGGACATGTAAAACTGGTGAAGGCTTAACTTCACAATTCCCACCAGCTGAGGAGAGAGAGGAAGAGTAGAGGATATCAATATTGAAACATTCGTTATACTTTATAATCCCATGTTTAATGGCAATACTGTTTGCACCCATACAAACAAGTTGAGTTAAACAAGCTCCAAAAGTTTTTTCCATTTAGATTGGTGTTAAGTCCAAGATATCCTAATTCCTACACACCAACTTCAAATGATACAGATATAATCAACATCAATTGTATGGCATAATCAGATCCTCCTATCACTTAAATCAGAGCTGAAAAAAACAAACTTATATGCAGATGGAACGTTAAACGAAGTGGAGGAACAAGTCACATACTTTGTCATTTTCAGCTGAAGTTTTCTTGTCCCAGACTTCAACGATCATGAAGTTGTTCCTCATTCTCTCTAGGAGAGATGGACTGACAAGAACTGGCGCCACCTGAAAGATAAACAATACCTATATATGACAAGTAATGTGAACACTGGGTGATTGCCAAATGGGAGGACATCAAATTGTATTTCATGTAGCAGATCACCCTGAGAAAGTGCAATGAAAAAATATTTTGACAGGATACACATGTATAAAATGTTACATTGACTAGATTCACAAGATACATTAGATACAAGAATAATGACTCATTCATGTTTCACTTAAGTAATCCAGTATTTTATTATTATCAATGTGTTTAAAAAAAAATTTGAACAAAATGATTTCAAAAAATTTCCTTCACTGTGGCCGTTTTTTGATCGATGAAATACAGACCTGAACAAACCCAAACTGAGGTTCAGCAGTTCCCCAACACACATTAGAGCTGACCACATCATCACACCAGAACATACGACATACAAGGTATGTGTTACGTGTGATTAGATTTCTGGCTTGGACACCTGCAAAAACGATTAATCAGCTCAAAAACAGTTCATGCACATCTACACATGGCACCGATCATATGAAGCAAATTTCAAAAGTATCCATCGAAAGCCTGAGACGAGTTGTGTTCACGAGGACAGTAGGTGGCAAATAAAAGATTTCAGACCAAAATCAAGGAGAGTAACTCAAGAAACCGTTGAATCAACTCAAAAAAAGTTTGTGCACATGTGCACTTGGTACCAATCATGTGTACCTAATTTCAAAAGAATGCAATGAAACCCCTGGAATGAGTTTCGTTCACGAGGACCATACATGTAGGTGCCAAATAAAAGGATTCCAGATAAAATCAAGTGGGATAACTCAAGAAAACGTTGAATTGGTTTCAATAAAAGTTCATGCGCATGATACTGATCATGTGTACCAAATTTCAGAAGAATCATTTGAAAATTCTGAGACGAGTTGCATTCACAAAGACAGTAGGTGCCAAATACAAGGATTTCAGACCCAAATCAAGGGAAGTAACTCAAGAAAACTTTGAATCGGGCGGAAAAAGGTTTGTGCACATCTACACATGGTACCGATCATGTGTACCAAATTTCAGAAGAATCCATTGAAAACCCTGAGATGACTTGCGATGGCGAAGACAGTAGATGCCAAATACAATGATTCCAGACCAAAATCAAGGGGAGTAACTAAACAAAACGCCGAATCAGGCCGAAAAACGTTCATGCACATCTACACATGGTACCGATCATGTGTACCAAATCTCAGAAGAATCCATTGAAAACTCTGGGATGAGTTGCATTGACGAAGACAGTAGGTGCCAAATACAAGGATTTCCGACCAAAATCAAGGGGAGTAACTCAAGAAAACGTTGAATCAGCCCGCAAAGAATTTGTGCACATCTACACATGATACCAATCATATGTACCAAATTTCAGAAGAATCCATTGAAAATTCTGGGACGAGTTGCATTGATGAAGGCAGTAGGTGCCAAATACAAGGATTTCATACCAAAATCAATCGAATTGGTTTCGATAAAAGTTCAGGCGCATGATACTGTTCATGTGTACCAAATTACAGAAGAATCCATTGAAAATTCTGGGACGAGTTGCATTCACAAAGACAGTAGGTGCCAAATACAAGGATTTCAGAACCAAATCAAGGGGCGTAACTCAAGAAAACTTTGAATCGGGCCAAAAAAGGTTTGTGCACATCTACACATGGTACCGATCACATGCGCCAAATTTCAAAAGAATCCATTGAAAACTCTAAAATTTTACGGGTGTATAAAAATCCAAAGTCCAAACTTTAACATTTACTTGGTCCTACAGATGGATAGACAGGCAGACAGACGGATGGACATCATTGTGGCACCTATATCGAGCTTTCCACAGCTGAAGCAACGGGCTCGATAATTATGGGATACGTCCAAACATAGTATCCAATTTGGATCAAGCTTATAGCTACAATACAAGTTAAGGCCGATTTAAAGTCTCTGTTCGGGATGGTGAAATATCAGCGACATTATCTGAACTACACAGATAAAGTCCCAGAAATCTGTAAACTGACAAATAAAGTGATCCCATCCCATTCATCATGTACCTTCATGAAGCAGAACTGTATCAAATTTAGAAGATTTCTCTACATCAGCATCTGTTATCATGAGCCGAGTCAAACAGTTGTAACTAAGGTAAAATGTTTAAAAACTATATTTACTTAAAAACAGATTAGTACCTGACAGAGCTTGACCTGAAGGTTTTGGGAGTTTGTGGGGCTGTGTCCCATTGCCATGTTGAGGTTGTGTCCCTTGACAGGTGATGTTTCGACCCTCGGGGACCAGCAGCAGTGTGTGTAATGTGGGAGACTGGGGAAAAAAAGACAATTTAATGTACAATGTATTCCTGACATGAGTAGTGTGACTAATGTCACAGGACCTACGAAGTAGGGTTTGATATGATTTAAGTGGGTACCTTGACCTAAGACTGACTTAAAATCAATCTAATGAACTTTTATTATTTATCGAAGAAATAATTGATTATTTCCTGTGTACAGCAGGTGGAGAGACTAAATTTTCACTCGCATCATGCTTCTTGAATAAATTCATGCAGTCCGCCATTTTAGCATGGTTTAAGCCCACTGCGCATTGGTTTTGCACAGAATGTATTTTTTTGGTTTTGTGGGTTGAGGTTGTCGATCTGTGTCCCCAAAATATGCCTGGATTATTCCCTAAATTTCATCAAAAGTAGGTCAGCTCAGAACTTGCTGGTAACAGTCCCCTAATGCATGTTCATGCCAAAAATCAAGGCTCTAAATGTCAACGGTTCTCCTTATTTTACAGACGAAAGGATTCGGATGGATGGACTCACTCATTTATTACCGTACAATTTGCAAATGAGAGCCTACTTCGTAGGAATATTTCCAAAGTACACATTTGAGTGACGTAAAAAATTCTTCGGGGAAGAAGGATAGCCTTCTAGAGTATGACCATTGTAGAAACACTATTATATATGATGAAAAGCCAAGATTTAAATCACATGATCATGAGTTTGTGAGAACAAATACCAATTATTCTAACATATACAAGGTTGCCTAGTGAGGAAAAAAAGACATGTCTTGGTTGTGATATACCTCAAAGCTGTTGATCTGAGGTCTGGTGTCATTGTGTTTGGGTACATGGGCTGGGTTACCTCCCTTCTCACGTCCAACCAGAGGACCTTTAGTTATGTTGTCCAGATTTGTGGTCCGTGGCTCAGTTTGGGTGGACATACAAGACTGTCCAATTGTTTGCATCTCTAATAATGACAACGGACAATTCAAAAATAGCCTCTTGTATAACAAGGTTTAATTGCCCAAGATTATGACCAAGTACTTGATTTACACAAAATTCTGATTGAAGATAGGCTTAAATCTGTTAAGAGAAGAGCAGGAAGTCTAATTCATTAATTACTGTCAAAAATTCTGATTGATTGAACTCAAACTAAGTACATACTGCCACGGAAAAAACAGTTCCCAATATAACAAAATATGTGTACTCCTAACTTAGCATTATTCAAGTGAACATACATACTGTGCTGAATTCATTTGATGAAAATTCATAGTAATTTACCCATTTCTTTCTTCTTCCTGTATTTTTTTATGGCTTCCAGCCCCATGGGAGATTTAGGACGATGTGGGGTGCTGGGTTTAGAGGGGCTTATAGGTACAATCTTCACATTCCCATTCATTTCAGCCAGCTGTGTCTTGGCCATTACTGTGGAGAAATCTTTACTGTCTGATGCTAGCTCCACCCCAACCTAAACAAAATCCCAACATCAAGTAAGAGTGACAATGTCAAATAAGTTATTCTCTGTCAAAATCAGCAGAAATTCTGATTGTAACTATTCCTTTTACTTTAGTTCCGCATTCCGACCATCAAATAAAGAAAACCTTATCTCTTGAAACATTCTGAAGAGCTATATTCTATCTGGCAGCTCTGTTACTTATAGTAGCTGAATTGTTAGGTGGTTGTTGCTATGAACCAGGCAGAGAAATCTGTTTGAAGAATATTGGATCTGGAAAATGGTATACTTTTTCAAAACTGTTTGTATTTAACAGCATAGCTGAAGATAGAGATCATCAATGAAGTGAAGTTGAGGAAATTGTAGTATTAATTCTCAAAGTGATTTTCCTTGTTCTGGGCATATAAAACTAGAGCATAGTCTGAGGGATGCACACATTTGATCAAAATGATCAGTAAGGCTGCTTACAAGATACCCCCCGTAAGGGCATAGATACATGGGGGTGGTTAACGTTTCACGAGTAAGCTGAATGGGATTGTGGCAGTGGAAATCATCAGTAAGCATGCTTACAAGATACCCCCCGGATGCACATTTGATAGGAATTGACGAGTATTTGTAGAGGAATATAAGTATACATGTTATGAGTGGCGGCACAGTATGTAACTAGTTGACAATGAGACCTCGCTCGGTTGGAGTGCGGTTAACGGATTGTCTATGCATGTGTCGTGACGATACTCAGATGAGTTTAATGGATTGTTCAGAAAATTGATGTTAATAATGATTGTTGAGAATGGGGTTATGCAGGCATATTGTGTTTTACATGTACCTAACTGTTGTTACCACTAGAACCGTGTAGACTTGAAATGGGCTGTTGCAACAGATAGGCGAATTACTGTCATCTGGATAACCATATTGAAGAGGAAAAGGAAGTAAATGGGAAGTGAAATATTAAACTTACTACCTGTAGACGCATATGCAACATCCTGAGCTAGGTCTCATGGTATGGCAGCTACATACAAAATTTGAGAAGAATCTAATCAGCCGTTGTCAAGTTATGCTCCAGAAATGGAATGTTACGGACCAACTGAGAAAATTCTGCCCATAGGTGGCGCCACCTGTAGATGCACATGCGCCAAACGCAATCCCAAGCAAGGTCTCATGGTAAGGTAGCTACATACCAAATCTGAGAGGAATCCAATTAGCTGTTGTCAAGTTATGCTCCGGAAACGAAATGTTACGGACCGACAAGAAAAAGTTTTGACCCTAGGTGGCGCCACCTGTAGATGCACATGTGCCAAACACAATCCCAAGCGAGGTCTCATGGTAAGGTAGCTACATACCAAATTTGAGAGGAATCCAAGCAGCGGTTGTCAAGTTATGCTCCGGAAACGAAATGTTACGAACTGACTTGAGAAACTTTTGACCCTAGGTGGCGCCACCTGTAGACGCACATGCGCCAAACGCAATCCCAAGCGAGGTCTCATGGTATGGCAGCTGCATACCAAATTTGAAAGGAATCCAAGTAGCGGTTGTCAAGTTATGCTCCGGAAACGAAATGTTACGGACTGACATGAGAAACTTTTGACCATAGGTGGCGCCACCTGTAGACGCACATGCGCCAAACGCAATCCCAAGCAAGGTCTCATGGTATGGTAGCTGCATACCAAATTTGAGAGGAATCCAACTGGCGGTTGTCAAGTTATGCTCCGGAAACGAAATGTTACGAACTGACTTGAGAAACTTTTGACCCTAGGTGGCGCCACCTGTAGACGCACATGTGCCAAACGCAATCCCAAGCGAGGTCTCATGGTATGGCAGCTGCATACCAAATTTGAAAGGAATCCAAGTAGCGGTTGTCAAGTTATGCTCCGGAAACGAAATGTTACGGACTGACATGAGAAATTTTTGACCATAGGTGGCGCCACCTGTAGACGCACATGCGCCAAACGCAATCCCAAGCGAGGTCTCATGGTAAGGTAGCTACATACCAAATTTGAGAGGAATCCAATTAGCGGTTGTCAAGTTATGCTCCGGAAACGAAATGTTACGGAATGACC
>JAVTVY010007512.1:0-45644 GCA_036873755.1 Hanleya hanleyi | reverse complement strand
ACACAGTAGGTGTAAATTGACCATACCCAGATAATACCCATTTAACGCTGTCTCGGAGGGTAAGACATCTCCACATTAAACGCCCAAAAATGGGTCAGAAAGGTAGATAAATATATTAGGAAGATATCTACACCACTCTACAAGTGGCGCAAATAAGATTTCTGGGTGATCGGGAGCAACAAACACAGTAGGTGTAAATTGACCATACCCAGATAATACCCATTTAGCGCTGTCTCGGAGGGTATGGCATCTCCACTTTAATCGCCCAAAAATGGATCTGACAGATAGATAAATGTATGAGAAAGATATCTAGACCACTCTAAAAGTGGCGCAAATAAGATTTCTAGGTGATCGGGAGCAACAAACACAGTAGGCGTAATTTGACAATACCCAGATAACACTCATTTAGCGCTGTGTCGGAGGGTATGGCATCTCCACTTTAAACGCCCAAAGATGGGTCAGACAGGTAGATAAATGTATTAGGAAGATATCTGGACCACTCTAAAAGTGGCGCAAATAAGATTTCTGGGTGATCGGGAGCAACAAACACAGTAGGTGTAAATTGACCAAACCCAGATAATACCCATTTAGCGTTGTCTCGGAGGGTATGGCATATCCACTTTAAACGCCCAAAAATGGGTCAGACAGGTAGATAAATGTATTAGGAAGACATCTAGACCACTCTAAAAGTGGCGCAAATAAGATTTCTGGGTGATCGGGAACAACAAACACAGTAGGTGTAAGTTGACCAAACCCAGATAATACCCATTTATCGTTGTCTCGGAGGGTATGGCATCTCCACTTTAAACGCCCAAAAATGGGTCACAACGATAGATAAATGTATTAGGAAGATATCTAGACCACTGTAAAAGTGGCGCAAATAAGATGTATGTGTGATCGGGAGAAACAAACACAGTAGGTGCAAATTGACCATACTCAGATAATGCCCATTTAGCGCTGTCTCCTCTCCACTTTAACCGCCCAAAAATGGGTCACAAAGATAGATAAATGTACTAGGGAGATATCTAGACCACTCTTAAAGTGGCGCAAATAAGATTTCTGGGTGATCGGGAGCAACAAACACAGTAGATGTAAATTGACCATACCCAGATAATACCCATTTAGCGCTGTGTCGGAGGGTATGGCATCTCCACTTTAAACGCCCAAAGATGGGTCAGACAGGTAGATAAATGTATTAGGAAGATATCTAGACCACTCTAAAAGTGGCGCAAATAAGATTTCTGTGTGATCGGGAGCAGCAAACACAGTAGGTGTAAATTGCCCAAACCCAGATAATACCCATTTACCGCCGTCTCGGAGGGTATGGCATCTCCACTTTAAACACCCAAAAGTAGGTCACAAATATAGATAAATGTATTAGGAAGATACCTAGACCACTCTAAAAGTGGCGCAAATAAGATTTCTGGGTGATCGGGAGCAATAAACACAGTAGGTGTAAATTGACCATACCCAGATAATACCCATTTAGCGCTGTCTCGGAGGGTATGGCATCTCCACTTTAAACGCCCAAAAATGGATCTGACAGGTAGATAAATGTATTAGAAAGATATCTAGACCACGCTAAATGTGGCGCAAATAAGATTTCTGTGTGATCGGGAGCAACAAACACAGTAGGTGTAAATTGCCCAAACCCAGATAATACCCATTTACCGCTGTCTCGGAGGGTATGGCATCTCCACTTTAAACGCCCAAAAGTAGGTCACAAATATAGATAAATGTATTTGAAAGATATCTAGACCACTCTAAAAGTGGCCCAAATAAGATTTCTGGGTGATCGGGAGAAACAAACACAGTAGGTGTAAATTGACCATACACAGATAATACCAATTTAGCGCTGTCTTGGAGGGTATGGCATCTCCACTTTAAACGCCCAAAAATGGGTAACGAAGATAGATAAATGTATTAGGAAGATATCTAGTCCACTCTAAAAGTGGCGCAAATAAGATTCCTGGATGATCGGGAGCAACAAACACAGTAGGTGTAAATTGACCATACCCAGATAATACCCATTTAGCGCTGTCTCGGAGGGTATGGCATCTCCACTTCTAACGCCCAAAAATGGGTCACAAAGATAGATAAATGTATTAGAAAGATATCTAGGCCACTCCAAAAGTGGCGCAAATAAGATTTCTGGGTGATCGGGAGCAACAAACACAGTAGGTGTAAATTGCCCAAACCCAGATAATACCCATTTAGCGCTGTCTCGGAGGGTATGGCATCTCCACTTTAAACACCCAAAAATAGGTCACAAAGATAGATAAATGTATTAGAAAGATATCTAGACCACTCTAAAAGTGGCTCAAATAAGATTTCTGGGTGATCGGGAGCAACAAAGACAGTAGGTGTAAATTGACCATACACAGATAATACCCATTTAGCGCTGTCTCGGAGGGTATGGCATCTCCACTTTGAACGCCCAAAAATGAGTCAGACAGGTAGATAAATGTATTAGGAAGATATCTAGTCCACTCTAAAAGTGGCGCAAATAAGATACCTGGATGATCGGGAGCAACAAACACAGTAGGTGTAAATTGACCATACCCAGATAATACCCATTTAGCGCTGTCTCGGAGGGTATGGCATCTCCACTTCAAACGCCCAAACATGGGTCCCAAAGATAGATAAATGTATTAGGAAGATATCTAGACCACTCTAAACGTAGCGCAAATACAATTTCTGGGGGATCTGGAGCAACAAACACAGTAGGTGTAAATTGCCCAAACCCAGATAATACCCATTTAGCGCTGTCTCGGAGGGTATGGCATCTCCACTTTAAACACCCAAAAATAGGTCACAAAGATAGATAAATGTATTAGAAAGATATCTAGACCACTCTAAAAGTGGCGCAAATAAGATTTCTGGGTGATCGGGAGCAACAAAGACAGTAGGTGTAAATTGACCATACACAGATAATACCCATTTAGCGCTGTCTCGGAGGGTATGGCATCTCCACTTTAAACGCCCAAAAATGGGTAACGAAGATAGATAAATGTATTAGGAAGATATCTAGACCACTCTAAAAGTGGCGCAAATAAGATTTCTGGGTGATCGGGAGCAACAAACACACTAGGTGTAAATTGACCATACCCAGATAATACCCATTTAGCGCTGTCTCGAAGGGTGAGGCATCTCCAATTTAAACGCCCAAACATGGGTCACAAAGATAGATAAATGTATTAGGAAGATACATAGACCACTCTAAAAGTGGCGCAAATAAGATTCCTGTGTGATCGGGAGCAACAGACATAGTAGGTCTAAATTGACCATACCCAGATAATACCCATTTAGCGCTGTCTCGGAGGGTATGGCATCTCCACTTCAAACGCCCAAAAATGGGTTACAAAGATAGATAAATGTATGAGAAAGATATCTAGACCACTCTAAAAGTGGCGCAAATAAGATTTCTAGATGATCGGGAGCAACAAACACAGTAGGCGTAATTTGACAATACCCAAATAACACTCATTTAGCGCTGTGTCGGAGGGTATGGCATCCCCACTTTAAACGCCCAAAGATGGGTCAGCAAGGTAGATAAATGTATTAGGAATATATCTGGACCACTCTAAAAGTGGCGCAAATAAGATTTCTGGGTGATGGGGAGCAACAAACACAGTAGGCGTAAATTGACAATACCCAGATAATACCCATTTAACGCTGTCTCGGAGGTTATGGCATCTCCATTTTAAACGCCCAAAAATGGGTCACAAAGATAGATAAATGTATTAGGGAGATATCTAGACCACTCTTAAAGTGCCGCAAATAAGATTTCTGGGTGATCGGGAGCAACAAACACAGTAGGTGTAAATTGACCAAACCCAGATAATACCCATTTATCGTTGTCTCGGAGGGTATGGCATCTCCACTTTAAACGCCCAAAAATGGGTCACAACGATAGATAAATGTATTAGGAAGATATCTAGACCACTGTAAAAGTGGCGCAAATAAGATGTATGTGTGATCGGGAGAAACAAACAAAGTAGGTGTAAATTGACCATACTCAGATAATGCCCATTTAGCGCTGTCTCCTCTCCACTTTAAACGCCCAAAAATGGGTCACAAAGATAGATAAATGTATTAGGGAGATATCTAGACCACTCTTAAACTGGCGCAAATAAGATTTCTGGGTGATCGGGAGCAACAAACACAGTAGGTGTAAATTGACCATACCCAGATAATACCCATTTAGCGCTGTCTCGTAGGGTACGGCATCTCCACTTTAAACGCCCGAACATGGGTCACAAAGATAGATAAATGTATTAGGAAGATATCTAGACCACTCTAAAAGTGGCGCAAATAAGATTTCTAGGTGATCGGGAGCAACAAACACAGTAGGTGTAAATTGCCCAAACCCAGATAATACCCATTTACCGCTGTCTCGGAGGGTATGGCATCTCCACTTTAAACGCCCAAAAGTAGGTCACAAATATAGATAAATGTATTAGGAAGATATCTAGACCACTCTAAAAGTGGCGCAAATAAGATTTCTGGGTGATCGGGAGCAATAAACACAGTAGGTGTAAATTGACCATACCCAGATAATACCCATTTAGCGCTGTCTCGGAGGGTATGGCATCTCCACTTTAAACGCCCAAAAATGGATCTGACAGCTAGATAAATGTATTAGAAAGATATCTAGACCACGCTAAATGTGGCGCAAACAAGATTTCTGTGTGATCGGGGGCACCAAACACAGTAGGTGTAAATTGCCCAAACCCAGATAATACCCATTTACCGCTGTCTCGGAGGGTATGGCATCTCCACTTTAAACGCCCAAAAGTAGGTCACAAATATAGATAAATGTATTAGGAAGATATCTAGACCACTTTAAAAGTGGCGCAAATAAGATTTCTGGGTGATCGGGAGCAACAAACACACTAGGTGTAAATTCACCATACCCAGATAATACCCATTTAGCGCTGTCTCGGAGGGTGTGCCATCTCCACTTTAAACGCCCAAACATGGGTCACAAAGATAGATAAATGTATTAGGAAGATACCTAGACCACTCTAAAAGTGGCGCAAATAAGATTCCTGTGTGATCGGGAGCAACAAACATAGTAGGTGTAAATTGACCTTACCCAGATAATACCCATTTAGCGCTGTCTCGGAGGGTATGCCATCTCCACTTTAAACACCCAAAAATAGGTCACAAAGATAGATAAATGTATTAGAAAGATATCTAGACCACTCTAAAAGTGGCGCAAATAAGATTTCTGGGTGATCGGGAGCAACAAAGACAGTAGGTGTAAGTTGACCATACACAGATAATACCCATTTAGCGCTGTCTCGGAGGGTATGGCATCTCCACTTTAAACGCCCAGAAATGGGTAACGAAGATAGATAAATGTATTAGGAAGATATCTAGACCACTCTACAAGTGGCGCAAATAAGATTTCTGGGTGATCGGGAGCAACAAACACACTAGGTGTAAATTGACCATACCCAGATAATACCCATTTAGCGCTGTCTCGGAGGGCATGGCATCTCCACTTTAAACGCCCAAACATGGGTCACAAAGATAGATAAATGTATGAGGAAGATATCTAGACCACTCTAAAAGTGGCGCAAATAAGATTTCTGTGTGATCGGGAGCAACAAACACAGTAGGTGTAAATTGACCATACCCAGATAATACCCATTTAGCGCTGTCTCGGAGGGTATGGCCTCTCCACTTTAAACGCCCAAAAATGGGCCACAAAGATAGATAAATGTATTAGAAAGATATCTAGACCACTCTAAAAGTGGCGCAAATAGATTTCTGGGTGTTCGGGAGCAACAAACACAGTAGGCGTAATTTGACCATACCCAGATAACACTCATTTAGCGCTGTCTCGGAGGGTATGGCATCTCCACTTCAAACGCCCAAAAATGGGTCAGCCAGGTAGATAAATGTATTAGAAATATATCTAGACCACTCTAAAAGTGGCCCAAATAAGATTTCTGGGTGATCGGGAGCAACAAACACAGTAGGTGTAAATTGAACATACCCAGATCATACCCATTTAACGCTGTCTCGGAAGGTAGGGCATCTCCATTTTAAACGCCCAAAAATGGTCACAAAGATAGATAAATGTATTAGGAAGATATCTAGACCACTCTAAAAGTGGCGCAAATAAGATTTCTGGGTGATTGAGAGCAACAAACACAGTAGGTGCAAATTGACCATACCCAGATAATACCCATTTAACGCTGTCTCGGAGGGTATGGCATCTCCTCTTTAAACGCCCAAAAATTTGTCAGACAGGTAGATAAATGTATTAGAAAGATACATGTATCTAGACCGCTCTAAAAGTGGCGCAAATAAGATTTCTGTGTGATCGGGAGCAACAAACACAGTAGGTGTAAATTGACCATACCCAGATAATACCCATTTAGCGCTGTCTCGGAGGGTATGGCATCTCCACTTCAAACGCCCAAAAATGGGTCAACGAAGATAGATAAATGTATTAGAAATGATATCTAGACCACTCTAAAAGTGGCGCAAATAAGATTTCTGGGTGATCGGGAGAAACAAACACAGTAGGTGTAAATTGACCATACCCAGATAATACCCATTTAGCGCTGTCTCGGAGGGTATGGCATCTCCACTTTAAACGCCCAAAAATAGGTCACAAAGATAGATAAATGTATTAGAAAGATATCTAGACCACTCTAAAAGTGGCGCAAATAAGATTTCTGGGTGATCGGGAGCAACAAACACAGTAGGTGTAATTTGACCATACCCAGATAACACTCATTTAGCGCTGTCTCGGAGGGTATGGCATCTCCACTTTAAACGCCCAAAAATGGGTCAGACAGGTAGATAAATGTATTAGGAAGATATCTAGACCACTCTAAAAGTGGCGCAAATAAGATTTCTGGGTGATCGGGAGCAACAAACACAGTAGGTGTAAATTGAACATACCCAGATAATACCCATTTAGCGCTGTGTCAGAGGGTATGGCCTCTCCACTTTAAACGCCCAAAAATGGGTCACAAAGATAGATAAATGTATTAGGAAGATATCTAGACCACTCTAAAGGTGGCGCAAATAAGATTTCTGTGTGATCGGGAGCAACAAACACAGTAGGTGTAAATTGACCAAACCCAGATAATATCCATTCAGCGCTGTCTCGGAGGGTATGGCATCTCCACTTTAAACGCCCAAAAATGGGTTACAAAGATAGATAAATGTATTAGGAAGATATCTAGATCACTCTAAAAGTGGCTAGCAAAATGCTGTGGAATGTACACAGGTTTTATTACGGCACTTTAGAAATGTTCTTAATAGCACACATTTTGAAGTATTGTTGTGAAATTTATATTCACAGCGAAGAAAATTTATTGGGGAAAACATGGTCCCATTCGTGTTAGGAAAATCATAATGGTTGTCGAAATATATGGATTTTCACGAAGGTTACTACTTTCACATAGCGCGATTTAGAATATCGAAACGGGAATAGGGAATAAGGAAATAACTTTCGTTTGCTGCGGGATGAAAACCCCGAGGGGTTTGTTTTATCCCAAAATAATAATTATATTTACAAGGATGATAATATGCGGTAAATTCAATTATAGTGAGAAAATTCAATTTTGTATAAAACAAAAATACAAATTGAATTTCCAACCTCCACAGACGGCAAACAAAATAGATGTCTAATTATGTTCCATTAATAAATACGATTTTATCCTTGATTTGAATAGTGAGAGCGAAACGTGAGATTTTAACTCAGAGGGTAAATTGTTCCATATTTTAGGACCCTTTATTTTAGTACTATAAAAAGATAAGTCAGAATAGTAAAAATCGCGATATAAATTTAATTTAGCCTGTCTAGTTGGGTATCTGTGGACAGAAGATAATTTTGAAAAATATGATCTAAAAGTGTTTGGAATTAGGTCTGTGTGATTGAAAAATTTGTCAACAAAAATTAACACCTGGTAGTCGTTCATTTGTTTCATGGGCAATATTTGTAATTTTTGGAATAATGAAGCGGTATTGTCATATTTTGACGAAAATGTGATTAAGCGTATAGCCTTTTTTTGTAACAGCAGCAACGGTTGAAGATGAGTAGGATAAGTATTTCCCCAAACGATATTGCAATATGATAAGTATGGATATATAAGTGAGTAGTATAGAATGAAAAGAGTTTTTCTATTCAAATTATCCTTAATATGACGAATTACCCCTATATTCCTGCTAACCTTGTTCCTTATATCCTCAATATGCGAGAGCCAGTTTAATTTATTGTTAAAAATTACTCCAAGAAATTTGAACTGGTCTACTTCTTCGATAGAGATTCCGGAAATAGATAAATCATTATGCTTTGGCATTTTACATTTCTTAGACGGACTTATTATTAAATTTAGTCTTTTTAATATTCAAAGATAATCTGCTGCATGAAAACCAGTCGGATAGTTTATTAAGTTCCAACGTCATAATCTCAAACAAGAGTTTCGGATCGTCATCAGCGAAAATTACCGAGGTATCATCTGCAAAAAGAATTAGTTCAACGATGCTGCTTACTGAGGACAAGTCGTTTATATAAATCAGAAAAAGAATCGGACCTAAAATAGAACCCTGTGGTACACATGATATTGGTTTGTAGGCTGACAAGGTATCATTATATTGTGTGCACTGAGTGCGAGATGACAAATAACTTCGAAACCAGTCATTAGAACTCCCCCGAACCCCATAATGAGCTAATTTATGCAGGAGGATATCATGGTCCACCGTGTCGAACGCTTTTGATAGATCCAGAAATGTAGTTATTGAATATTTTTTGGCCTCTCTTGCTGCTACCAATTTGTCATGGAGGGATAATACAGCTAAAAATGTTGAATGATTCCTCCGAAAACCATATTGATTGGAGCAAATTATATTGTGATTTTCTAAAAAAATCTAACATCTTACTTATTACTAATTTTTCGACTATTTTACTGAAACAAGGCAAAACTGATATAGGTCTGTAATTTTCAAATGAATATTTCTCCCCATTTTTAAACAACGGCGTCACTTTAGCTACCTTTAAAGGATCGGGTACTACACTAGATTTGAAAGATAAATTTATAATATGACATAATGGGCGACCTATTATGTTGAAAACTGATTTGAGTATAGAAGTACGCACCCCATCAATTCCGCAGGCTGAAGTTTTAGCTGGCCCATGGGCTTATGTCATGGCCTGATTGTCCGTCGTCCGTCGTGCGTCGTGTGTCGTCCGTAAACATCTTCTTCTCTGAAACCGCTTGGCCGATTAAGCTGAAACTTGGCATGCATGTTCCCCCCACTGAGTACACCAGAATTTGTTCATGCCGTGTCGATACGATTTTGAATATGGCCGCCAGGCGGCCATCTTGGATTTCCCCATGAAATTTTGTTATCGCGATTTCTCCGGAACTACTGCATGGATCGTTTTCGAATTTGGTACACAAGTTCCCTTGGGGTCTAGTTGTGCAAGCTACCTTTTGTGGTCTGATTCAGAAATCCAATATGGCCACCAGGCGGCCATCTTAAATTTCCCGACGAAACATTGTTATTGCGATTTCTCAGGAACAACTGCATAGATCTTTCTCAAATTTGGTGCACAGGTTCCCCTTGGGGTCTAGTTGTGCAAGATACCTTTTGTGGTCTGATTCAAAAATCCAATATGGCCACCAGGCAGCCCCATGGAACATTGTTATTGCGATTTCTCAGGAACTACTGCATGGATATTTCTCAAATTTGGTACACAGGTTCCCCTTGGGGTCTAGTTGTGCAAGATACCATTTGTGGTCGGATTAAAAAATCCTATATGGTCAACAGGCGGCCATCTTGGATTTCTCCATGAAACATTGTTATTGCGATTTCTCAGGAGCTACTTCATGGATCTTTCTCAAATTTGATACACAGGTTCCCCTTGGGGTCTAGTTGTGCAAGATACCTTTTGTGATCTGATTCAGAAATCCAATATGGCCACCAGGTGGCCATCTTGAATTTCCCGATGAATCATTGCTATCGTGATTTCTCAGAAACTACTGCATAGATCTTTCTCAAATTTGGTACACATGTTCCCCTTGGAGTCTAGTTGTGCAAGATACCTTTTCTGCTCTGATTTGAACTTCCAATATGGCCACCAGGCGACCATCTTGGATTTCCCCATGAAACTTTATCGCGATTTCTCAGGAACTACTGCATTGATCTTTCTCAAATTTGATACACAGGTTCCCCTTGGGGCCTAGTTGTGCAAGATACCTTTTGTGGTCTGATTCAAAAATCCAATAGGGCCACCAGGTGGCCATCTTGAATTTCCAGATGAAACATTGTTATCGTGATTTCTCAGGAACTATTCTATGAATCTTTCTCAAATTTGGTACACAGGTTCCCCTTGGGGTCTAGTTGTACAAGATACCATTTGTGGTCTGATTCAAAAATGCAATATGGCCAACAGGTGGCCATCTTGGATTTCTCCATGAAACATTGTTATTGCGATTTCTCAGGAACTGCTGCATGGATCTTTCTCAAATTTGTTACACAGGTTCCCCTTGGGGTCTAGTTGCGCAAGATACCTTTTCTGCTCTGATTCAAAAATTCAATATGGCCACCAGGCGACCATCTTGGATTTCCCTTCCTTATCGGGATTTCTCAGGAAGTATTGGATGGATCTTTCTCAAATTTGGTACCCAGGTTCCCCTTGGGGTCTAGTTGGGCAAGATACCTTTTGTTATTTGATTCGAAAATCCAATATGGCCACCAGGTAGCCATCTTGGATTTCCTCATGAAGCTTTATTGTCGCGATTTCTCAAGAACTACTGAATTGATCTTTCTCAAATTTGATACAAGGTTCCCCTTGGGGTCAAGTTTTGCAAGATAACTTTTCTGGTCCAATTTGAAAATCCAATATGGCCTCCAGGTGGCCATCTTGAATTTCAAATGAAACTTTATCATGAAATCTCAGGAAATTACTGCATGGATCATTTAGTGTTCGGGGGAGACAACACAAGCTAGAAACTCATCTATTGCAGTTCTTTAGTAAAAATTTGTCACAGCTACTTTCTCCAGTTACAGCCAGATGAGCTACAGTGCCGTGGCACTATCTTTCAAGTTACTTACAATATCGGTAATATCTTTTAGTGAACAGGGTTCAAAGCTAAATTGGTTTTCATAAACATTTGATAAAAAATCTTCAAAATTTCGAGAACATGTTGGAATTTTGTCTCCAAGTTTAGAGGCAACTGTACTAAAGTAATCATTGAATCCATTTGCAATTATTAAGGGATCCGATGTCTCATGGTCATTGACTTTAAATGTATTTGGTAAGGAAGTATTCTTCTTGCGGTTCATAAGGTCGTTCAAGACCTTCCACGTGCCTTTGATATCACTATTGCACTGATTAAATTTTTTCTCATAATATAATTTCATAGCTAATTTTAATGTATGATTCAATTTGTTTCTATACTGCCTGTATTGACGAGTGATTTCAGTTCTATTTGCTTTCTTATGTAGTCTATAGAGTCTATTTTTTTCGCGAATTGAGTTCAGAATGCATCGAGTTATCCATGGCTTCTTAATATATACTTTTGCAGAAGTTGACGACATCATAGGGAAACATTCATTGTATACAGAAAGGAATTTGTTAGAAAATGATTCAAAAGCATTATTAACATCGTCGGATTCATTAATGACCTCACTCCAATCCATGGTCTTTACTTTTTGTTCGAAATTTATTTTATTTTCCTCATTAAATTTTCTATATGTATAAGAATGCGAAACAGGAGATACAAAGTCTAATGCCCTATTTATATGAAAGACTGGGAAATGATCGGTTATGCCAGTAAGTAATATTCCAGACAACAAACTATCCTCATGAAAATTTTGATAAACATTGTCAATTAAATTTGCTGACCGAGATTTTACCCTAGTCGGCTTTGTTATCTTTGGAAAAAAATAATAAGATTTTAGTAATTCACTAAAATTTTTAGAAGGGCCATGCTTATCTGTCTTGAATAAATCAATGTTGAAATCACCCATGATAAGTATGCATTTTTTATTTTCATGTTTTAATTTGTCCAGAAGAGATTTTAGGCTATCGTTAAAAATGACTACATTTTTTCCTGGTGGTCTGTAGATAATACCAACTGTATAAGATTGCTTTCCCATGTCAATTCCCGCCAGAGAAACGTACCACTGACAACAAGTAAAATGGTTCACATGAGAGACCTCAGAGGAAAGGAATATACGCAAACTGAGCTAAACCCGAAGAAAACGAACAATACTTTAATTCTCAGATATAGCATATCTGATACTGCATTGATTGCACTCATGCACTACACCCTGGGATATATATCCCTCCCCCCTCCCTCATGATGAAATAAGATTAGTCCATTAACTCCAGCGTTCTCCCGTGAACAATGACCCCTCTTCTAATTACACTTCTTGATATTCACACTTCATCCTATGTATCATACATTACACTTATACTCGTCTCACAGATGCAAAATATATTATTATGCAGTCTCAAAATCTGCTACATTCTCTGATCGCCTTTTCAATCCGGCCGTTTGGTTCCATAGAACGCTTGTGTTAATTGTTTTTCAAAAGTAAGATCTTGTGTACCGAAAATTGAACACGTTCATAAATGTGTTTAAATGTTTTTGTTTTGAAATACCGATTAGTTTTGCACACTATTGCATCACAGTAGCCTGAATTATACAGGAGAGTTTTTTCAGCTTTGTTAATTTCGAGATTTTCAAACTTTTCCCTGCAAATAAATAACAACCCCGTGACAGGTTACTGGTCTACCTACCAATTAGTAACTATTATCACTTTTTATTTTAAATAAGGCCATTGAGTTACGGCGCAAACAACTTCGATCAACTGCTCAAACCTGGTGTTTCTGATGTTTTTCTTGGATTGTACTTTACGTTGGTACACTGATATTATGGTTAAATTTTCCATTGCTGGACAGTTGTCTTTCAGTTGGTATTTTATTGTTTGTAGGAGCAGTATTATACATCAACACCCAAGTGAGCTTTTCAACAATGAAGGGGAGGCAAACCGATTTCAGGACGGTCAGAGAAGGGAACCTGATCCGAGCAGTCGGATTGTTCTCCTGGTCAGTATTATTGCATCTGGTATACGATCTGCTCAGGAACTATGATGACATAAGACCCGTGTGCATGGATCAATGGACGGAATCGTGGTACGGTTTCGCTCAAGTAATTCTCCATCTGGGAACAATGGTTACAAATGTGATCCTGATGTATCTGGGGATCGGTTATATTCTCGAATATAATCTGATTGCCGAACACATTCAGCAGTACAAGAGGAAGTGGATTAATCTGGGATTGACTCTCATGGTGTACATTGGTGTATTTGTGGTCCATATTCTCTCTACATCAACGCCTGAACAGAGCTCATCGGACAAGATCCATGGGCAAATGTGCACATTCTACTTTCCAGCTCTGGAACGATTTGTTGTGCTTAGTGACCTCCATATGTTTGTTTCTCTGTGTTTTTTGGTTATGGAACTTCAAGCTAGCCGCAGTATGTAGATGAGATGGCGTCATGGCAGAGCGTTCACGGAATTGTGTCTGTACAACCTATATGAACGGTCAGAAATGAGTATCTGTATAACCTATATAAACGGAAAGAATGGGTGTCTACATGTACTACCTAACGGACAGAAATGTGCGTCTGTACAACCTATATGAACGGACAGAAATGGGTGTCTTTACAACCTATATGAACGGACATACATGTGTGTCTGTACAACCTATATGAACGGACATAAATGTGTCTGTACAACCTATAGGAACGGACATACACAAGTGATTGGCAATATGGTCAGAGTACAACAGACATACAGAAAAAAAATGATTTGAACAATAGTGTCTATACATTTCGTCATATATCGAGCTCAATGAGCCAGCTTCAAGATTGTCGTAGTGTTTCACATAGTTTGAGATAGGAACATATACAGCATACAAGATAGTCCTATTTGAACTTGCAAGCGTGAGCTTTAGTTTAACATTTCTGGTTAATTGACTGAAATATGGATAAATATCTAACATTTTGTTTAGGAATGGTAACCGAGCAATAGTATAATATGGACATGTAAATAGAACATGGTATTCATCCTCTATAGCGTTACAAGTGCATTGTTTACAATATCTCCTCTCTTTCTCTATACCAAGATAACGTCCGGATTCGATTTCGAGCTTATGTGCATTTTTTCTGTACTTACAAATAATACTTCAGTTTTCTTTTCCAGAGACTAAATCAATATAACTAGCTCGGTTAAGAGTAGCTGTAATTGTGGAGAGTACATTAAGTTTAGATGATGAGTGTATAGATGATAATAATTGCACAGTAATGTCTCTTATCCTACACATAACAGTTTTAATATCACTCTTTGTGGCGTGTATAATTGATTATTATACAAATAGCCGAAACCACAAGAATTCAATAACTTACAAACATATGCAGTCCAATTGCTACAGTCCATAGTATTGACATATACTTCATACATAAGAGAACCTGGATTGTCTAATATATGATACCAGAATTGTAAAGGCGTTTCAGAACATCAAATTTGAGAGGCAGTCTACCCAGTTCTATTCTACATGCGTTATTGACACTTTTAGAATGTACACCAAGCAACTCCTTCATAAATTTCAAGTGTACATATTCAAAATCATTGAAGGTATTTTTGCTCCCCAGACTTCACATCCATATAGCACTATTGGCTTTACAAGAGAATCAATCATTTTTTCAAATAAATGACATTCTGTTTTACAATCTAATAATTGTTTCAATTTAAAAAATGCTTTTAGTCCCTTGTTGCGCAAGTTTTCGATGGCATGACAAAAGTTACCATTGTTTTAGTGTAATACCAAGATAGGAGTACTGCTTTACCTCCTCCAAAATATTCCCCTGTATATGATAGGAGGCCTTTTTGGTGCGGTCATTGGAATTAAAAACCATAAATTTAGACTTGGAAATATTGATTTTCAAACCCCAAGTTTGGCAGAAAGCCTCAAGTACATCAAGTTTACTTTGTAATCCTTCAGGGGTAGATGAACACAATACAATATCATCCGCAAAACATAGAATATTAACTATAATTGAGTTAATGGATATGACTTTGGTGATATCGTTTTTTATTATCCCTCAACCTAAATCGTAGCATTTCCATTGGTCAGTTTACTAGGATGTAAAAATCCGTACACCCGGATCTTTCCATGTCAGCGCCCGACCGGTCTGACCGATCACGTAACCAATCACCTGAATGCGGTACATACTGATCCATGTTGGACGGTGTGGCCGAACCGTCCCTCTAACGGAAGGGCTCCCAGGGTCCCTCTAACGGAAGGGCTCCCAGGGGATAAAAATTCACGATTCACGTGCGAAAGCAGACATGGCGGATCTCCACTTCAAGACTTCCAACTTAAATTTTCCACTATTTCTGGCGTGAGATACCATGATATTGACCAGAATACCATCATAATCTGAGTATTCTACTTCTCGCAGGTCGAGAATATAAATATAACGAACATGAAACGTTTTCTGGCCACGCGAAAATTAAGCATAATCGCTACCGAATCAGGGTCGGCGAGTAGCCACAACTGTTCCTATCAATAACCTTCGGATGATATCCTCCGAAGGTTATTGATAGGAACAGTTGTGGCTAGGTCGGCGAGTTGTGCGCTTTCAAAGATCATTTCACGAAATCAACAAACAATATTATACACAACCGTTGATATTTGATGAAAGGAAGACTTGCTGCATCACATTCAATCAATCTTTTAGACACACATACCTTGTAAATGTTTATATTTAGGGTCAAAATTGAACACTGTCACAGCTCGGCGTCCGTGTTGCGCGTCTACATTACTCGCGTAGACAACGCGTTTTGTCAAAATGGAGACCGGTTTCGTAAATGGACAGACACATATATGCTGAATTTCCGTGGTAAAGTTTCAGAAAAATTGCCCTTTTAACTCTCTAATTCGATATGTTAATTAAAAAATGCTTTCGGGATAATAAATTCGTTATTCAGGTTTTTCCCCAGGGTGTATGAAAAGTTATGACCCTCCCTGAAACTCATACACCCTTCGGCTGACGCCTCAGGGTGTGTGAGTTTCAGGGAGGGTCATAACTTTTCATACACCCTGGGAAAAACCTGAATAACTAATATTATCATATACCTATGTATGCTATGTAACAAATACAAAGGCATGTTTTCTATTTCCGTATCGCATTTCCCGTATCACATCCTCCGGAAAAAGAGGGACTACTTTCGCCTTGTCTATCTAGGTCGTATTGAGTCGCGCCACCTGTCGGGAAAACCCCTGCAACATATCCAAGTATGATCGACCACGGTCACTGTTTACCTGGTGTTCGTGGCCAAAAACTTAACAGTTAATTTTTTTTTTTTAGGAAGCACAATGCGATAAAGCCGATGTCCTCAAAAAAACATACAAAGGGCCAGGTTTACAATGAAAATAAAATTTATTTAATAGAAACGTCTGTCGTCTGCTAGGCCATGGCATAGGTCATGGGAATTCCCACACCAAGAAATTCCTTCAGCAATTCATACTTATCGAGTACAGCTCTTATCGGAAAACGGGAAATATCGCCAGAAAACTGTATATATATTCAGACATTTGTTAATTATTATTCCCTGTTGACATTTTCCTGTTTGTTAGTATTCTACAATTTCATACACTGTACAATGGAGGATTCCTTTGCCAATTTTGACAGTGACACGAACAGTTCTTTTGAGCCGGCAAATTTTGACCTGGGCTTTTTGCCCAATTCCCCCAACCAATCTGATGAGGGCGGTTCACCAAATAACTTTCCCAGTGACGATGGAATTGATGGTGCTATTCGGGACATGCCTCTTGACCTTGATATAACGATGCAACATCAGACTGCGGTGGCAGCATCAACAACAACGTCATCAACAACAAGAACACCACCAGTGTACAATGAAAACCATGATGAATCGGACTCTGACCCGGAACCTGAAGATTTAGCATTGCTGAATGAACGAATACAACATCCTGACCCCCCTCCAAATGTGAATAACCGTGCCCCAACATTTGTAGAGCTTCAGAAATCCCAGACAGAGTTTGTTACTGATATGAGAAATAAAAATACTGTACGGAAAACTGACAGCGTGGTACGCACTTTTGCAAAATGGCTTGGGACCTCTCCACGGTTCGAAGAAAACTACAGCTCATCCCACATCTGGAGCTGGACAACTACATCGGCTCATTTCTGCTTTCAATTAGAAAATTTGATGGATCTGAATATGAGCCGGACACTCTTACAAGTTACCATCGAGGTATCGACAGGTTCCTGCGTGATAAGAACTACCCATACAGTCTGATATTGGACCGCGAGTTCCAGACAAGTCGGGATGTCCTGGCCTCTAAAAGAAAAGAACTTAAAGCGAAAGGAAAAGGAAATAGGCCAAATAAATCAGAGCCTCTCACCCGAGAGGAACAGATCATCCTATCTGAAACGAGTCAGCTTGGATGCCAGAGTCCAAAACAGTTACAAAACAAAATGTGGTTGAACAATACTATGCATTTTGGACTGCGGCCAACTTCTGAAAACCGAAAACTGAGGTGGGGGGATTTAACGCTAAAAACTGATGCGAACGGTCTAGAATTCATTGAATTCAATGAGCGAGTGACAAAAACGAGAACCGGTGCCAATCCGAGTGGCCACGAACGCCCCTTTCACCCCAAACAATTCGCCTTGCCGAATAACCCCGAGGAATGCCCCGTTCACACATACAAGGAGTTCCGAAGTCACAGGCCCCAGAAAATGTGTGCTCCTGATAGCCCATTTTATCTTGCCATACACTACCAGAGGAAAGCATCAAGCTCTGTCTGGTATAAATGTCAGCCACTGGGGGAAAATAAATTAGGGGAAATTATGAAAACAATAACAGGAAATGCTAACATACCTGGACGGAAAACAAATCACAGTGCCAGAAAATCGACAGCGACACGTCTTCTCCACGCTGGAGTACCACCGACAACAATTATGCAACTGACGGGGCACAAAAACGTTGCCAGTCTGAACAATTATGCTGTTGCCAGTCATGAACAACAGAAAGAGATGTCACATATTCTCGGTGTAACAGATACGGCAAATAATACATCTCCGTGTCACGCTATCCCAAGTACCAGTAATGTCGACGATTCTCCGTGTGTCCCTGTCACTTTTCGCTAGGGCTATTATTCAAACTCTGTACCCAGACCAGACAGTGAATTCGCATCGTGGCTATAACCAGAACTCACCGAAGACTCAGAAACCACTTGTCATCTCCACGTATAACCAAGGCAGTACCCAGCAAGGAGGCCCCAGCAACTATAGATCGCCACCACTGGCCCCATACCCTCAACCACGAGCCATGTACCCACAGTCCCAAACTACATACCCTCAACCACAGAGCTTGTACACTCCAAGATCTACTGTGTATAATTACAATAATAACTTCAACAGGCGACAGAGTCCTGAAACCAATCATGCTACAGATTCATCACTTGAGTGGCCCTCATTGAACAGTGCTTATAAACTAAACTCTCCTAATCACAGCAAGACTCAAGACTCTATCACAAATACAGTGGACAGACAACCGACTGATATTAATAGTTCTCAATCTGTGGTTACCAAATCCATCGTCCACCAAATTATAAAGTGTCTATCCACCATCAGTTAGGTGGTTATGATAAATTAGACGACATACATAAATCATTGAAATAGTACAAGTGATCAAATAACCTGAATTATGTGTGGTGATGGATCTGAATTACAAGATTGAACATTGGATAATCCACATTATGTGATTGAATATAACTGGGGTTATGTGATATATGATTGACTGGTCTGAATTATGTGATTGAACAACCCGAGCTTTGTCATTGGATGATCCGAATTATGTGAGTGAAATGAATAACCAGAGTTATCTTATATATATAGACAGTGATTGACTGACCTGAATTATGTGATTCAACAACCTGAGTCAGGTGCTATATTAAATGATTGACTGTCCTGAATTATGTGATTGAATAACCTGAGTTAGGCGCTATATTAATTGATTGACTGACCTGAATTATGTGATTGAATAACCTGAGTTAGGTGCTATATTAAATGATTGACTGACCTGAATTATGTGATTGAATAACCTGAGTTAGGTGCTATATTAAATGATTCACTGACCTGAATTATGTGATTGAATAACCTGAGTTAGGTGCTATATTAAATGATTGACTGACCTGAATTATGTGATTGAACAACGTGGGCTGTGTGATGAGATGATCTGAATTGTGTGATTGATTAACATGAATTAGGTGATATATATAAAGATTGACTGACCTGAATTAGGCGATTGAAAAACTTGAGCTATATGATTGAACAGTTTGAGTTATGTGACTTGGGAATGAGATGATTGGACTACCTCAAGTACATGTATGTCACTGAATATTGAAATCAGTGATATCCTAGATTAATTCCAGCTGGTGAAATACTTTTATCATTCATTAATGGTTTCATTGATTATATACTCATTAGATCAATTTGTCACCTCTATGGGTAAAACCTGTAATGATCTATAGTTTACAAGTATAACCACACCAGTCTAGTCTATGTAATTGAATCATTCCAATATCATAGTCAATAGTATAGACATGATAAATGGGTCATTATTTACTATAATATTAATAACGGTCTTCCACACTACAAAGAGTGTGGCTTAGACAAGTTTCACTGTACAGATAGTTATTTTGTAATGTTGATCAGATCAAATGCATAATTCGGGGCAGAACATTTGTATGTAATATTGCAAGCTGCTTAAGTCTCTCATTAACTCTCCGCAACTTCTGTATATGTATTACTGCTAGTACTATGGACCAGTTCAGCTGTTCCTTTTGGAATGTCCAAGGCCTGGATGATGATATGCTTTCTGATGTGGATTTTAAGAGTTCTTTATCTAAATTTAGTTTTGTTGGTTTGACTGAAACCTGGCAACATTCATGTTATTCGATTAATATGCCTGGGTATTCTTTTAAGAATTTTAACAAAGCACCATTTTCAGGCCAAAGGCCCAGAGGTGGTATTGGTATATTGTATAAATCACACCTTAAAGTTGACATTGTTCATTCTTCAGATCATATGGTATGGGTAAAGATAGGTAAAAACTGTATTAATATTGATAAAGACCTTTACATAGGCATCATATACTTCAGACCTGGTAATTCACCTTATTGGAAACGGTGTCCACAAGTTGATCCCTTTGATGACCTAGATCATCTTATTTGTAAATTCGGATCCCTGGGCCATATTATGCTAGGGGGAGACTTCAATTCTAGGACTAGTGATCGACAGGAACTAGTTTCAACTGATGGAGTAGAGTATCTCCCAGATTTGCCAGATGATACTTTCAATATGGTTCAATTACCAAGGAAGAACCAAGACAATAATTTTAATACATTTGGACATAGACTTCTAGAGATCGCTACGAGTCACAGGCTAATAATACTTAATGGTCGGGTTCCTGGTGACAACTTTGGTAAATATACTTGCCACACTTACGCTGGCAGGAGTACCGTAGATTACACTATTGTATCGGAATCCTTCTTCTCACATGTAAAATACTTCCATGTCTACCCACTAACCCACTACTCTGATCATTGCCAAGTGTTTAGTTACTTTCATCTGAGAATCACCCCCATAGTTAAACATACATCCAACAATAATATAGTCTACAAAAAAGTTAAATTCAGGAGAAAATGGACAGCACACAGCCCTACTCTTGTGCAAAACGAACTAAAAAACCCTCAATTTCAGCAAATTCTTAATTATTTTATAATGACCCCTTACTCTAGTGACCCGAACGGGGCCCAGGAAAGCATGGCTGACTTTACTGCCATCCTACATCATTTAAACTGTAAAGCTTCAATCCAAGTCAAAATACATGGGGCGAGTAAAAAGAAAAAAAATGAATGGTATGACCAGGATTGTAAATCTGCGAAAAGGCGAACAAAAGCCAGTTATTCGCTATATAATATTGATCAAACGAGCGATGCCAGGCAAAATTATCATGCAGTCAAAAAAGAATATAAGAAACTGGTTAATAAGAAAAAAACAGAATATTACCTCCGTCTTATTGGTCAGCTGGAGCAAGCCAGAGAATCCAATGCTTCATACTATTGGAAACTACTAAAAAAGATAGGAACTAAACAAAAAGCTGATTTAACCATTCCAGTTGACAGAAATCTCATGGCAGACCATTTTATATCATTGCTGGGTCAGCCTACATGTAATATTGGAGAGAGTAAATTCCATAAGCCCTCCATAGAGAGTTGCTATAATAGTACTCTTGATAATATAATCACTGCTGAAGAAATCTTGGTAGCTCTTCGGGATTTAAAGAATAACAAAAGTCCTGGAGAAGATGAGATAAGCAATGAACTTATTAAAACTGTCGTCCCACTCATTATTGACCATGTTGTCAGACTTTTCAACATAATATTTGACAATGGTTGTTTTCCAGATGAATGGCGGAACTCCTGTTTGGTACCAATTTATAAAAAAGGCAGTCACTCAGACCCGAATAATTACAGGGGGATAGCGATTGGTAATGCCCTAGGTAAACTATTTAACAAAATTATCAACAATCGCATGTCTAGCCACTTGGAAACCACACAACAAATTAGTGAAAACCAGGTAGGGTTTAAAAGGGGGCACCGATCTACTGATCACATATTTACTCTGCGGACCATTATAGATAAGTATATATCGAACAAAAAACCTCTTTATGCATGTTTCATAGACCTAAGCAAGGCATTTGATTCAGTTGATCGAGAGATTTTATTCCAAAAACTATTAAATAAAGGTATTGGAGGGAAAATATTCAACATTTTGAATTCACTTTATAATAATATAACATACAGTATGAAGATGAATGACAACATATCTACACGGTTCCAAAGTCACCTGGGAGTCCGACAGGGATGCAGCCTTTCTCCCACACTATTTAATATATTCATCGATGATATAAAGGAAAGGTTGGATGATAGTTGCCTGCCCATTGACCTGAATTGTCATAAACTATCACACCTTCTGTTTGCTGATGATCTCTTACTACTTTCAGAGTCCCAAGAGGGTTTACAAAATTGTCTTAATAAACTCCACCAATATTGCATAGATAACCACTTGAAGGTCAATTTAGAGAAGTCCAAAGTTGTAGTCTTCAAAAAAGGCCCAACGTTTTCAAATCAAAGGTGGTTTCTTGGTGACACTGAAGTTTCACAAGGTAATTGTTACCAGTACTTAGGTGTTGTGTTCTCCAGAACTGGACATTTTAGATTGAATGCTGAACATTTGAGTAGTAAGGGAATGCGTGCCTCATATTCCCTGCTGAATAATATTTCTGGGAAAAACGTTCCATTAAATATTAGCTGCCATTTATTTGAATCTCTGATCAAGCCCATACTACTTTATGGGTCTGAAGTCTGGGGAGCAGACCTTTTGCTGTTTAAAAACCCCGATACGATTTTGGTAGAGAAAACACAACTAGGATTTTACAAACGTCTTCTTCAAGTTCACAAATCTACCCACAGCTGGGGAGTACGGGGCGAATTAGGTGTATACCCCTTAATCTATGATATCGTAATTCGTTCGGTAAAATTTTACACTTATGTCCAAGGTTCCCCTGATAGATTGACCTATCATGCTCTTCAAGAGCAAAAAGCATTATGTGCTAAGAGAATCGGTTGGCTCTATAAACTTAAAGATTTTCTTGGCAATGAACTTGATGTTGATATTGACAACACACAGTGCCACGAATTACAAAAGTCCCTCGATACACTATTTCAGGGTCGGTTTAAAGCTTCTCTTCAGGATCCAATAGCAGATACAGGGTCAAATAACAAGATGAGAACATATCGGTTGTTCAAAGAAAACATCAAATTTGAACCATATCTAATAATGTGTAAAAATACAGAATCTAGAAGATTTTTCACAAAACTCCGACTAAGTAACCATAAGCTTAAAATCGAGACCGGACGGCATGTTAAACCACCAATACCGGTTGAACAACGTCTGTGTGACCGGTGTAATTTAATAGAGGACGAAATGCACTTTGTGTTGTCTTGCTCAATTCATGATGCACAGAGAGATATCTTGTTTACCAAGGTCACAGCCACTTACCCTGGCTTTGATGAATTATCAGATAAAGATAAATTTATCTTTATCATGTCGTTGGTAGATATACCTTTAACTAACATAATATGTAATACAGTATACAAATGGTACATGAGGGTAAATCCAAGTTAAACTGTATGGACGGAACCCGCCATAACTGCCCTTGATGTCTTATCATGCAGTATGTATATATATCAATGTGTCTGTTCTGTATTGATTTGATTTTATTATTCTGTTATGTACTCTACCCTACTGGGGTGTTCGTACAATAAAGTTGAATCTTGAATCTTGAATCTTCAGGCCCTTTGATACAAAGTTCGGACTCACTGACTGACCAAAACATTCCGGTACGAATAAACCAGAATCTCCTGTCACAAACTCAGACGACCGCAGCGGGTATCTTTCACGGCGCCAACTTTCACCACTGCACCCTGAATATAACGGTCTGCCAGTCTGCTGGATCGATCCCGTCCAATAATTTGACATAAATAATAAATAAACCGAATGATACTTTTCACTTTTGGTCAAATATATAAACTCTAAATGTTACAGAACGTTTCTGTCAGTTTCCACATGTTTGTCGCTTCCGGTAAAGTTTGAAAGTTACAGCGCGTATGAATATACTTTTTTGACCTAGTTATGAGGCTAGCTAAGAGAAACCTTGTTCTCATGTGAATATTGCGGTACATTCAACAATATATATAAATTCTGATACTGTATGTAATGTTGAATTGAAGGTTATTTACAGTTATTATAGGTAATTTATTTCAACCAAAAATGAATTCTGTCTTCTTTCTGATTTTGGTCATTGTTTCTGCTATACTGACTGTCAACTCGTTTCTGCATATAAAACTGGGGTAAGAATCGAGGCCTGTGCACTACCCTAGATTTGAATGCTGCATCATCCAACATAGTCCTGCGGAAATACCGCTAAATATGACCGACAAAGTTAATATAAATACAGGTATATGATAAAAAGGTTATCAAGGTACTGTGTGTTCCGGGACGTCGTATCAGCTCTCGTGCTCTGAGGTCCGATCGCCGTATCGACCTCGCCCTGCGGGCTCGGTCGATACGGCGATCGGACCTCAGAGCACTCGAGCTGATACGACGTCCCGGAACACACAGTACCATGATAACCTCTATTTATTATCCCTCAACCTAAATCGTAGCATTTCCATTGGTCAGTTTACCAGGGTGTAAAAATTCGCACACCCCGGGGATCTTTCCATGTCAACGTCCGACCGGTCTGACCGATCACGTGACCAATCATCTTAATGCTGTATACTGAACCAGGTTGAACGGTGTGGCCGAACGGCCTTCTAGCGGAACGGCTCCCAGGGGATAAAAATTCACGGTTCACGTGCGAAAACAGACATGGCGGATCTCCACTTCAAGACTTCCAACTTAAATTTTCCACTATTTCTGGCGGGAGATACCCTAATATTGACCAGAATACCATCATAGTCGGAGTATTCTACTTCTAGCATGTCGAGAATATAAATATAACGAACATGAAGCGTTTTCTGGCCACGCGAAAATTATGCATAATCGCTACCGAACCAAGTTCGGCGTGTTGTGCGCTTTCAAAGATCATTTCCCGAAATCAACACACAATATTATACACAACCGTTCATATTCGATGAAAGGAAGTCTTGCTGCATCACGTTCAATCAATCTTTTAGACACACATACCTCGTAAATGGTTATATTTAGGGTCAAAATTGAACACCGTCACAGCTCTGCGTCCGTGTTGCGCGTCTACACTACTCGCGTAGACAACATGTTTTGTCAAAATGAAGACCGGTTTCGTAAATGGACAGACACATATATGCTGAGTTTCCGTGGTAAAGTTTCAGAGAAATTGCCTTTTTAACTCTATAATTCGATATGTTAATTGAAAAATGCTTTCGGGATAATAAATTCGTTATTCAGGTTTTTCCCAGGGTGTATGAAAAGTTATGACCCTCCCTGAAACTCATACACCCTTCGGCTGACGCCTCAGGGTGTATGAGTTTCAGGGAGGGTCATAACTTTTCATACACCCTGGGAAAAACCTGAATAACTAATAGTATTTCAGTTATCGAATCATTAAAGAATATGAGTAGTAGTATAAGTGGATAAAAGGTCTCATTGGCCTCAAAAATTTGCATATGACCACAGCGAAAGCCGATCAGAAGCGAGTATTTTGACAAAACTACCCCAACACAGAAGAGTTCCAATCTAGGGGGAGGTAACTCTTGATGCACTTTTGTGGTTTTTGGCAAATGCCGGATTATCTTCCCTGATTCGAACATTTGCATATTAAATCTATACGAGAAAATGCCTGTATGGGGTATAGGCGAGCGGTCAGGGCACCTCCAGAGACGACTTTATGCACCCACCCTACACACACATGGATTATACATCATTTTAAAGCCGATGATCTCTGCTTTTCAAATCTACCTGCAGTACTGTCAAAATGTGGTGCCGTTGCCATGGAAACGAGGTCTAAATAGGTCGTGTTAGATTTGCCATTTTCGTCACTAATGGAACACTTTGTAATACGGATAATATAGATTCCTGAATGCAAGTGTTTAAATGACGAAATAAGCACGAAACTTAGCATGGATATTCTAAGTAGGACGCATTTCCATGAAATATTGTTAGTCAACTGAAATCCAAGATGGCGGCTATTTTCCAAGATGGCCGCCATTTGACCCTAGTAATACCTTATTTAGCCAGAGAAAGTGATGAAATTTTACGATTTGATTCATTTTGGTGTTCATTTATATGTTTCTGCCCAGGGGAAAAATGATTCTGGTATCTACAAGTACTCTCAGCGATACGTTCTATAATTTCTGCACTGGTGATGTAAATGTAAAAGCGTTGCGCCATGGTGTGACCAATTCGAGTTTGCATTGTGTTATCAGTGATTACAGTTTTCGCATTAGCGATCCTCTTCTGCTGAGATTATGTCTCAGTTACTCGTCAACTGGTATGTCTATAATGTCCTTTACTCAAAGATTCTTGCCATAATTTGATGAATGAAGATGTCTAAGCGCCGAGATAGCCCTCACAATGAAATGTCTTGCGACCTTAATCCACACCACTTGGTCGCCGTTTCGTTATTTCAACTATTTCAACACTACAGATCAATATACAACGTATATATATGGATTATTCCTGTTTGTGTGTTAACAGATTGTTTGAACTGACAAGGGTTGTATTTGGGACCAACCGTGACACGCACTATTTAATGTATCCCGGGGATTGTCTCGGCGGGCTTAATAATTCAGTTTGCTCAATTAGGGCCTCAGTCGAAAACTGGACCCTGGATAATGCCACATGGGTAATTCATCCCATGTTGGAACTTGACACGTATGTTTACTGCACCCCAGAAAATGTACTATCTATTGGGATCTGTGTCACTTTGCCATATATATGTGTGGGTTGGGTAAATGATTGGATGGTTGGGAAGTTCGTAGATATATGGATCTGATATGAGGCGGTAGAATGAGCTACTTTGTACCCGTATTTTCAACACTATACTAGTTATAATCTCATTTCTTTTATATATATGTACCTGTATGTTTTACTGGGTTGTTCTTCTCTCTGTGATTATTATAATGAATTGTTCCAAACTGTCAAGGATTATTGACACCAAACGTGACACGCTTACGTAATGCATCGTATTTTTCAACTATGCCCAATTGAGACTCAGATCGAAAACTGAACCGTGGATAATGCCGCCTAGGTAGTTTTCCCGGTAATTCTTTCCGGCACTGAAACTTGATACGCTTACGTACTAGACCTCAACTAGCCTACTCACACATGGATTATGCGTTTTATTTTTCAAATTCACCTGTCATATTGTCAAAACGTGGCACCGTTATGGAAACTACATCCCGACGTGAGGTTAGATTATTCAAATTTACCTCGCCTTATGAAGTGAAGGGGAGATATTGTGAGAGGGAGAAAGAGGATGTCGTCGTAGGTATCACCTCCTTGGAAATGATAAGGTTTTTGGTTTAACAAATTAAAAAAAAACAAGAAAAATTCACAAAAAGGGTAAGTTACGGCACCACCCAGGTATTCTAGAGTGCTCCAATGTTAAAATCGAATGATAAGGTTTTTTGCTTAGCAAATTTGCACATGTACGTCTGTACATAGAAAGTTTGTTACAATTGTCAGCTATCATTGGATGATTATGAAACTTGGTACACAAGTTTCTTATGATTAGAGAATGTACATGTGCTATTTATGAGATGAAATTTAAATTTTGTCCAAATTATGGCAAATTATAAGGTTTTTTTGTTTAGCAAAAGTGGGCATGCATACCTGTACATAGAAAGTTTGCTGCTGTTGTCAGCTGTCAGTGGATGATTATGACACTTGGTACACCTGTTTCTTATGATTGAAGGGTTTACCTGTGCTATTTTTCAGATGAAATATAAATTTTTGTCCAAATTATGGAAAATGATCAAGTTTTGTGTTTTGCAAAAGTGTACATAAAAAGTTTGCTGAAGTTGTCAGGTTTTCTTTGGACTTAGTAATTTGCCAATTATAGAGTGTTTTTTGTTAGACAAAAATGTACTGAAAAGTTAACTGAATTTGTCATGTTTGATTGGATGATTATGAAACTTAAACATGTCTCATATGATGAGCGAATGAGCCTGTGCTATTTATGAGAGGAAATACTATTGTTTTGCTCAAATTTTGAGGGTTTCGACATAGTAATTTGCCAATGATAAGATTTTTGTTAGGCAGATTTTACATGTATACCTGTACTTGGAAAGTTTGCTCTACATATATGCTTTGAATACTGCAGCAGCTTCAGCGGATCATCCCACAAGACGAGGTTCTCAGAACGCTTGTCTTACTATGGTAAACATTTAAAGTGCATAACAGAGATTTTCAGATGCAAACGTTCAAATTATGATACTAGAATGAAACTTAGCAAGGATGGTCCGATTAGGTCACTCATTTGGCATTGAAAATTAACCAAGATGGCTGCCGATTATCCCTGTTAATACAAGTTTTGGTCGTCGAAAGTGATAAAACAAGTATGACAAAACCGACACCACCAGGACGTCTGTCACAAAAATTCGCCTTTCAACTACAGTAAATTAAACGGCACCAGTAACAGCCCTCAGTTTCAATCAAAGGTAGTCTTGGGCCAATGAGCTCAACGATTGAGGCCGGGGGAGGGGGAGGGGGATTAACATAATCGTAACGTCTCCACCTAGCCAATTGATTACAACTTTATTAGCTCATAGCTGTTCTTGCATCATCCGTGGTAGAGAGAACAAAGTGTTGCACGTCTTAAGATAACCAACGTTGCATTCGAAACTGTCATGGTTCGGCTTTGTCAGATGAACCAGGACTAAGGCTGATGAGATTTTCCTTCTAAAAAAACCAGTGTCTGATTGTTCAATGTCCTTTTCAGTGAGCAGAACAGGGCAGCCGAATGCAACCAAGGATGAAAATGTATTCATCCAGGCCAGCAAATCACGGCGTAGACCTATGGAAATTATAAGGCGGTTTTAGCTTCCACAGAATCTCACCCACTCTACTCTTAATAGTCCAGCGAGTATCAATATTAGGAAACGGACCAATCTGGTCGCATTGAGGCTGTTCTCTGACGATGTCACATTCGGTTAGAAAAAGGAATTTGGGTGGACGTTTTGGGGTTGAAGTGGGTCATCCCTGGTTCAAATGGGCCTTGTGATGTGTCACATTGAAGCGCTCGTGGGATAGCGTTCGGCTTGAGTGGTTTGTAGTGGAACTGCCGTCAATCTGCGCATGTGCAGTCGAGCAGTAGTGGAGAAAGAATGTTTGGATGGGCGTTTGGGGCTGGAGGTGGACCATTCGTGGTCCAATTGGTTCGTATGAGGTGTCATGTTGAAGCGCACCTGGGGGAACATCAGACTGGGCTGGAGGTGGACATTATGGGGTCGAGGTGGACCATTTACTGTCCAAATGCATCGTGTGAGGTGTCATATTGAAGTGCTCGTGGGAGAGAGTCAGGCTGATGTGGTCTGTAGTGAAAGTGCTGTCAATCCGCGCATGCGCAATCGGGCAGCAGTAGCATCAGGTGTGTTTACATAATAGTATGGTATGTATCAGATGCATCACCGACTGTTCTTGTCCAATCAGAAGCCGTCATTTTATGTTGCATCTGTCCGGGTCACTCTTATCCGCTTGACATATTTTCGGTTGTTCCTGTCCAATCAGAATCCGCTATTCGGAGTGTCAATCTTCGGCCATACTATTATGTAAACACACCCAACGCGGCTCCCCAGTGTGGGTGTGATGTGATGGAGGAATATTAAAATACATCTGTGAACGTGTTGATCTTTCTTTCTCTTAACTGTCTGTGTATGGGACTAGGTACAGAATCTGGGGAACTTACTCCTTAGCGTTAGACTGACGGCAGTTTCACTGCAACCACAGTCAGGCTCTACTCCACGAGTCCTTCCAGGTGACACCTCACACGGCTCATTTAGATCACGGATGGTTCATCTCTGCCTCAAAACGCCCATTCAAATGCCCTTTTTCTACAACTACCCACTCTGCATGCGCAGATTGATGGCAGTTCCATTACAAGAAACCTCAATCGGACGCTACCCCACGAGTGCTTCAATATGACACCTCACACGACCCATTTAAACCAAGGATGGCCCGCCTCGACCCCAAAACGTCCACTCAAATGCCTTTTTCTGCTACTGACCGACTGCGCATGCATCAATTGACACCGGAAGCCACGTCACCTTCGGATATCACGTAACCGGAAGTGCTCTTTGACCTTTGATACGGACGTGACCTCGCACCGGAAGTGACATTATCCATGACGTCATCAGATGTGACGTCATCAGCCCCACACAAAAGAGCCTCAATGCGACCAGATTGGTCCTTTCCCTACTATAGTGTATTACCTATATGAGCTTGATGAGACATTCGATAATTCGGTAGTGTCTTACATGCCGGTTTCCTGTCCAGAACTGTCCCATTCAAGTTAGTATTTATTATTAACGTTACTTTCAATCCCTTCTGGAGGAGGCATTTCAGAATGTCGCGTGATCGTTTATGCCCGTTTCCTCTGTAACAGTGGTATTAATAACGAACGAAGTTCGGGACCGCAAAGCGGTCCCTAACGGAGTTCGTTAAATAGGTAACATACATGCATTACGTGAGACAAAATACAGACAGACAATCACCGTAGTCTATCATGTTCAGATTTCATCGTTTGCGTGGGCGTATTTTGCGGGGGCTGCCATATTGGATTTGAGGCAGTGTGGGTAATAGCTAAAATTAGAACAGTATCGAAATTTAATCTAAAAATATTTGCTATAGATTTGAAACAAAAAAGGATAATATGCTAATAAATTCAAGGATGAATTCCCTTCCGATTCCCTTCCGACTGATAGAATATTTAGCGAAAACGCCCGAGTGTCGTCTGCACTTCGCGCACGCAAATGGTTACAGGTTGAGAATGCGGTCAGACCTCTTTTTCGCGAAAATGGCACTTCACATCAGTGCAGAAATTTCATAAAATTTAGTTCTACGGCAAGAAAAAGCTGTATAACGTGTCCATCTATAACAAGCTTATTTATTAGGCTTTGAAGATCTGATGTTTCGTAAAGAGATAATCGGTTGTTCATTTAAAAAATGAACATTTGCCACGGAATTGTGACCTTACGCCGTAGCAAAATCAAGCCATTCAAGATCTGTCGCTGACGTCCGCGTGATAAATTAGGTCATCCAAAGTTCGCAAAGAAAAGGGAGAAGGGGGTCACACAACAAGCTGATTATCAATAGGGGATTTTAATTATAACAGGCAAGAAATCATTTCCAAGTAAACGGTGACACTGCGATTGTCTGAACCGTCAGATATCATCCATTCACTTCAGATTATGGCCTAGATTTAGACATTAAATTAATAGGTACGGACAACCAAGATGCAAGTAAAGTTCATAAAACAAACACATTCATCAAGCTATAGTTTATTGCAGATTTTATTGTGTTTAGATCCGTACACTTCTGAGGGGTCAATTCATGAATAGCTTTGAAGTCAAACAGCAAAATTTTACCAAGAACTCAAACAACTTATAAAACGAAATTTTAGAAAGTCAGATTCCTCATATTTAGACATGCATCCCCCCTTCCCCCCCTTCCTATATATTTTTGTACTATGAGTTCGTACAAATGTTTAACAAAATTGAAATATTGACAAAAACAAATTTGGGGCATTTCTCTATTATTATTCATTATTTTCTATAATTCGGCATGATAAAACAATAGCTACGGTATCGGTAGTATACATCCTATACGTTAACAACTATTACGTAGTCATAAATAAATAAATATTTTGATCCATACGATAGAATAGAATAGATGTTTATTTGCTAATTAGAACCTACATGAATGAAAAAAAACAACACCTACATGAGGCGAACAATCAATAATGTAACATACACTTGCGCAATTCAATGGAATTCTTTATTAGCACAGATATGCTGAGATGAATTATGCATGTCAAAATAGTGCCCTGTTGAAGAGAAAGTAATTCATGGCAAAACCCAAGATATCTATTACAATATTTTACTAAATTATACAAATCTTGTTGAAAGTATCTTAAAATATTTCAGTGTGTTACACATTTGTAGTTATAATACAAAAAAAGGGGGGGAGGGGGAGTGGGGAATGTCCACAGAGGGAAATGTTTGAAGGAGGAATATCTAGGGAAATGTCTACAGGGGTAAATGTCCTCAAGGTGGAATGTCCTGGCTTCATAAGCTACCAAGCTTGTTTTTCATTTGTTTACAATAATTTGATTATATGTAACTATAAACATCGCAATATTTCTGTCCATTATATAATAATATCTCTCTTGGAACAGTTTGGCATTCTTAATTTTTCATTCAAGGATAAAATTAAAACAATTCTATCAGTTTCATTCCTCAAATTAATTTATAATGAAGAAGCATCCCAATATTTTGTGGTTTATATATTCGATCAACATACTTTATCCCAGATCCGATCCAGAGTATCAATTCTGATCGACTGTATTTGATTATACTGAAAATAATTCATATTTTCGGACCTTGAAATGTGTGAAACATATTATATGGTATAGGCAGTCTGCTATGTCAGATAAAGAACAATACGTTTCCCGATTGATCAAATATTCAACGCATCATCCACAACCACAGCAATTCCGAACTTTTGGGTTGCCAGTATTTCATCAGAAATCACCAAGCCACAAACGACCAGGAAAATGAAAAGAACTCGCACTAGGCTGCGCCTATATGTATATAATTTTCAATGTCCCTTCTAAGCTTCCGTAATATAACAGTGACTATATATGGTTTGCGAAAAAAAAAAATGATACGAAAAAGGCAAAGTCAGAAGCGAACAAAAGAAGTATACTTCGTTCGTTTCTAGGCTTTGCCTATTTCATATTATGTGAAACTGTACATCTCGATTTAAAAGAAAATAAATCCAACAGAACATTCCCTGGGACCCAGTAGGTAATTGCACTAATTCTCAGGGCGCGAATATAATTCTCAGAAAAAATACTTAGGCGGCATTATCCTGGGTCCAGTTTTCGATGTGGGTTCCAATTGGGCATAGTGGAAAATCAAGCCCAATTGAACATTCTCCTTGATGCAGTATATAAGCCTGCCATGTTTGGTGGCAAACAGAAAGTTAGTCCAATGGATATGACATTTCCCATGATCCAGTGTTACAATACTCCATGGGATTAATTACCCAGGTGAAATTATCCAGGGTCCAGTTTCCGACATGTGTCCTATTTGGGCACACTGAATAATTAAATCCGTACAACGTTCTTCGGGGGTACAGGGAATAGTGTGAGCAAATTGATCCCAAATAAACTCCTTGTCAGTTCGGAACATTTTGCTAACAACCAACAGACAGGAACAGCCCATTTATTTATATTAACCGTAATAAGTGGGTGGCACAGATTAGACCGAAGCACAATTTAAGGTGAAGTATTGTTCCAAGATAAGCCTACTCATGCATCAAATTATGGAAATAATCTTTTAGTAAAGGACATTATATAGACATAATTATGCGTAACTAAGACATAACCTCAATCAAATGAGATCACTAATGCAAAAACTCCAGTCAATGATAACACACTGCAAACTCGAATTGGTCACATCATGGCACAACGCTTCAATAGTGACATCATCAGATTCAGGAATGTTAGAACATATATCTGGAAGTACACAAAGATACCAGAATCTTATGGCAAGCCAAAGTGCTTTTTATTCCGAATTTCCGATATCGGGAATTCAATTCCCGATATCGGAAATTCTAATTTCCGATATCGGAAATTGCAATTCCCGATATCTGAAATTGCAATTCCCGATATCGGAAATAGAATTTCCGATATCGGGAATTAGAATTTGCGATATCGGAAATTCAGTGACAATTTTCGATATCGGAAATAGAATTTCCCATATCGGAAATTGTCACCGAATTTCCGATATCGGAAATGAAAGCTGGAAGCTTTACAAAACCTAGGGGTGCATTCCACACCTAAATGATGTACGGCTAAAAACAGGCATGGGTTCGGATCTTCGGTCATAAATAGATGTAAAATCTTTAACAAAAACCTTGTAAAAGTATATATTTTCTAAATGGGCACACTCGAGCCCTTATTTCAGGAGACTTGTGAGCTATTGAAATTGAAAAGGAAAGACGTGCAATCCTCCGTAACCCTTCTTCAATTTTTCTGAAAAACTCTATAAAATATATGAAAATGTGTCAAATTCTACCCGCAACCCAGCGAAAACGTATGAAATGATTTTCTTTTTATGTGTGTTAAAGTGTTTCCCGTCCAAAGGACAATTTAAAATGGCGAAAAAATCAGGGGGTCGACCTATTCGTTTTTTGTAAAATTTCGCTCTCGAAAAAGTGTGGATTTTGGTCCGCCAGATATTCAATTCCGGATACGATTAACTCTGTAGAGGCGAGTGGGTGCGATCAACAAGCAAATATTATATCCTCGTTTGGAGAAATGGTGACGTCCAGCAGGGTGATGCTATAGATATCAGTTAGTAGAAAGGTAAGAAGAATTACCTTGCTGTCAAAATCGGGCGACCTTCCCTATTATAAAATTAGGGAGACACCACTTTATACGAAACCGTGACAAGTGTGGAGCGCACCCTAGAGTTGCAATTTCCGATATCGAAAATTCAGCGACAATTTCCGATATCGAAAATTGCATTTCCGATATCGGAAATTGAATTTCCGATAACGGGAATTGAATTTCCGATATCGGGAATTGTCCCCGAATTTCCGATATCTAATTAGGACACTTTTTTCAGAAATTAATGTTAGCTAACTGAAATCCAAGATGGCGGCTATTTTCCAAGATGGCCGCCGAAGGACCCTGCTAATACCTGATTTTGTCAGAGAAAGTGATGAAATTTTACGATTGGAATTATTTTTACCTTCACGTATATACTTTTAGAGAGGGGAAAGCAGATTCTATGGCAAGCCAAAGTGCTTTTCATTCGATATCGGGAATTGCAATTTCCGATATCGGGTATTGCAATTTCCGATATCGGAAATTGAATTTCCGATATCGGAAATTGAATTTCCGATATCGAGAATTCAATTTCCGATATCGAAAATTGAAGGTCATGAATTTCCGATATCGGAAATTTTAATTCCGATATCGGGAATTCAATTTCCGATATCGGAAATTCTCGAATGAAAAGCACTTTGGCTTGCCATAGAATCTGCTTTCCCCTCTCTAAAAGTATATACGTGAAGGTAAAAATAATTCCAATCGTAAAATTTCATCACTTTCTCTGACAAAATCAGGTATTAGCAGGGTCCTTCGGCGGCCATCTTGGAAAATAGCCGCCATCTTGGATTTCAGTTAGCTAACATTAATTTCTGAAAAAAGTGTCCTAATTAGACTACCCATGTCAAGTTTCGCGCTTGGATCATCATTTGAACCTTTGCATCCAAGAATCTATGTTATCCATATTATCAAGTGTTCCAATAGTGAGGAAAATGGTAAATCTAACATGACATTTTTGGAGCTCGTTTCCATGGCAACGGCACCACATTTCAACAGCACTGCAGGTAGATCTGAAAAGTGGAGACCATAGGCTTTAAAATGATGTATGATCCAGGTGTGTGTAGGGTGGGTGCATTAAACTCGAAAAATAAGGCCTTTTTCTAGGATCTGCCGCTCGCCTAGTATGGATGATCCGATGGGGTCACCTAGATCCCAAAACGTCTATTTCCGTACCCTTTTCCCACAATTCCCTGTTTGCGCATGCGCAGAATGGTGACAACGGCCGAGACACTAGTCCAGTCAGATGCCCCCTCACCTATGCTTCACATTGATACCTCGTACAACTCCATCGGCCCATTAGGGGCTCCCCTAGATCGCAAAACGTCTATTTCCATACCCTTGGTCTACCGCGCATGCACAGAATGACGCTATTCCAACCCCACACCCACCCACAGCCAAAGTGCTTTTCATTCGAGGGAAAAGGGTATGGGAATAGACGTTTTGGGGTCTAGGTGGGCCGCTCCTGGTCCTATGGAGTCGTATGAGGTATCCATTTGAAGCATTCGTGAAGGCGCATCCCACGGAGCGGGCGACACTTGGAACTGACGTCATTCTGCGCATGCGCAGTAGACCAAGAGTATGGAAATAGACGTTTTGGGATCTAGGTGAGCCCCTAATGAGCCGATGGAGTTGTATGAGATATCAATGTAAAGCATTCGTGAAGGAGCATCTGCCTGGACTAGTGTATCGTCCGTGTTCAACATTCCGCGCATGCGCAGACAGGGAATTGTGGGAAAAGGGAATGGAAATAGACGTTTTGGGATTAGGTGGGCCATTATTGGTCCGATGGAGTCAAGTGAGGTATCAATGTGAAGCACACGTGAGGGAGCATCCGACTGGGTTGATTTGGGGTAGGAATATCGTCATTCTGCGCATGCGCAGGCAGGCCGTGGTATGGAAATAGACATTTTGGGGTCGATATGGCCCACTAGTGGTCCAAGTGGGTTGTGGGTGGTGTCAAAGTGAAGCTTTTGTGGGGTAGGGTCAGAATGACGTGTTTTTACTGCAAGTCGTGTCAGTCTGCGCATGCGCAGTTCGGTGTAGTAAGTAAAGTGGCCATTTTGGAGAAGTGAAGGCAGGTATTTGGTGTAGAGATGGAGCACTATTGCTCCGAATGCGTCGTGTGGCGTGTCATTTTGTTGCCCTCGGGGTGTAGACCCCAATTTGAAGGATGTCCACTCCATCTGTGACGTCATCGGTGACGCCAAAGTGGGCAGTTTGGTGGTGTGAAGGAAAGTGTTTGGGGTAGAAATGGACCATCCTTGGTCCGAATGTGTCGTGTGAAATGGCATCTTGTAGCAATTACAAGCGTCTAGTCCGTCATTCACATGGACTGATGAGGGACACATGTTCATTCCTATATTTACAGACACTACCACCACCACCACACACCACCACCAACACCACCACCACACACCACCAACACCACCACCAACGCCACCACCGGGCGTTGACGGGCGCCAACGCCCGGTGGTGGTGGTAGCCCCCGTGTGGCAGAGCTCTTGGATCGGAGCTCTCGGAGCTCAAAGCTTGTGATGCTCAGAGCTCGGAAATGACGTCATCGCAGGCATGCGCGTGTACCTTTGCTGCACCCGCACCCTGGTGTACCCTATTCCCTACGGATTATAGGGTACAGGTCTGTCTCGCATCATACCAAATCTGTGCTGTATTATACCACATGAATAACAACAAGTTCAGCAATGTTCATACAGTTTATTATCCCCAATGTTACATCATACCCAGGCTGGGGGAGCCGCCCTGGGGATGTTTAGTATGTTCACAGCAAAACAAATTGAAATATCAAACACCGTGTTTTATTATTTAACGCATCGTCACATTAGGTACAAGTGTTTACTGAGCTCAAGTCAACGATCAGCATGTAGACATATAGAGTATGTACGGCATGTTATGGTATTCAACAGTGCACGGGTGACGCGTTCAACCGATGGGTTGGTCGGTCAGCTTGGTCACGAAAAACGTAACATTGGTGACCCTCTCCACTGTCCACTTGGTGTTGGGGCGTTGTTGTTGGGCCCATTCCAAGGGATCCACGGTGTCCAGTTTCTCCAGCATCGTCTCCAGTGACGCCCTATCCGTGATGGTAAACGGTTGGTCAAATACCCGGATGTTACTGCTCGGGTAAAATTATCGGACTTGGTCTTTCTCCTTATGCTGCAGCACATAACCAAACGCCAAATTTAATTTGAAGGACGTAGCTTGGTCATTGAAGACGGCTTCCATGTAGCTGCGTAGACGGGCGAGATCGGTCAGTCGGAAATTGTAGATACCTTGAATAGGGCGATGACGATGGAAACAGTGCCGTATCATGGGCCAATGGCGCCGATAGATGTCACTCACTGGATGGGCGTCCTGTAAGAGATCGCTAGGAACATTTATGGACTCGTTCAGAAAATGTTCGATGTCGTCAGGCGTATGACTCGAAACCGTAACGCTGGGGTCCGGCTGGATATTCAGGCCCTCCTGGACTGTGGATATAGGCGGGCTCTTCGTCATCGCATCACCAGTGGCGTTCGTCTCCCCGGGTTCATCTTCAGTGGGTCTGACCTTCCGCAGCTCCTCTTTAGTGGAAAGTTGTCGCCCAAACAGTAGAGTGCTGTCTTAACCGACTGGGTCGTTTGAAGAGTCGACCACAATCGTTACATTTTACCGTCGCACCCACGTGGAGTGCCCTCTCATGGCGCAGTAAATTATCCTCCCGATTGAATGACCGGCCGATGGGGGTGGTCGGTCAGCTTGGTAACGAAAAACGGGACATTGGTCACCCTCTCTACGACCCATTGTGTGTTGGGGCGTTGTTGTTGGGCCCATTTGATGGGTTAATGATGTTAAATGGATGGTCAAATACCCGGATGATACTGCTCGGGTAAAAATATCTGGCTTGGTCTGTGTCCTTATGCTGCAGCACATAACCAAACGCCAGATTCAACTTGAAGGCCGTAGTTTGATCGTTGAAGATGGCTTCCACGTAGCTGCGTAGGCGGGCGAGGTCGGTCAGTCGGAAATTGTAGATATCTTGAATAGGGCGATGACGGTAGAAACAGTGCCGGATCATGGGCCGATGGCGCCGATAGATGTCACTCACTGGATGGTCTTCGTGTAACAGATCGCTAGGAACATTTATGGGTTCGTCCACGAACTGCACTTTGCCCTCCATGTCGTACAAAATCTGGCCCAAGGTCTTGTCGTCGGAATTTGACTGTTGAATTAGGGCAACATCATCATCAGCCCTCGTGCGATGGGTGGGAGTTCCCGCTGTCTCGATACTGGTGCCTACGGGCTCTTCTACCTGCAAACGTGGCTGCGGAACAGGGTGTCGTGTGCGTTGGTGTCGCAGCAACTGACTGGTCAGTTTGAAAAGCCGACCACATTCTTCGCATGGACGCTTGGGTACTTCATGGCGTGCACGTGTGTGGCGCTGTAAATGATCCGGGCGCTGAAACGATAGTGTACATAGCGTACAGCTATACCGGGCGGTTCCTTCGTGCTTGGTAGCCTCATGGCGGCGCAAGTCGTGTAGACGAGTGAATGATTTCGAGCACGTAGTACAAGTCAACATCTTGGTGGTTGACAGAGTGTCTGATGAAACGGACAGGCCGCTTTTATAGCACGCTAGCTGGTGATCTATTTTTAGCACACTCAGTTAAACTACCCCAAGTCGAGGACCGAGACTGGTGTACTGGTGTACGACTGAGCCGCATTACGCGCGTGTGTGTTTGCGTCTGTGTGTATGCTTCTGTGTGTGTGTGTGTGTTCGTGTGTGTGTGTGTGTGTGTGTGTCATGATACAGACAGATGAGAGAAAAAGATCAACACGTTCACAAGTGTTCCTATAGTCCGTAACTGACCTTTGACCCCGCGCTGATCGGTAGTGACGTCATCGTACGCAGGCGCACACACACGGACACAAACCTGGTGCACCTTGTACCCTATAGCCCGTACAGCATAGGGTACACCAGGGCGCGGGTGCACCAGGTTTGTGTGCGTGTGTGTGCGCCTGCGTACGATGACGTCACTACCGAGCAGCGCGGGGTTAAAGGTCACTTACGGACTATAGGAACACTTGTGAACGTGTTGATCTTTTTCTCTCATCTGTCTGTATCATGGCACACGACACACACACACATGCATACACGCACACACATACACACCTATACACAGACGTATACACACACGCACACACACACACACGCGCGTAATGCGGCTCAGTCGTACACCAGTACACCAGTCTCGGTCCTCGACTTGGGGTAGTTTAACTGAGTGTGCTAAAAATAGATCACCAGCTAGCGTGCTATAAAAGGGAAGCGGCCTGGCCGTTTCATCAGACACTCTGTCAACCACCAAGATGTTCACTTGTACTACGGGCTCGAAATCATTCACTCGTCTGCACGACTTGCGCCGCCATGAGGCTACCAAGCACGAAGGAACCGCCCGGTTTACTTGTATAATCTGCGCACGGTCATTCAATCGGGAGGATAATTTACTGCGCCATGAGAGGGCACTCCACGCGGGTGCGTGTAACGATTGTAGTCGACTCTTCAAACGACCCAGTCGGTTAAGACAGCACCAACGTTTGATTCATGGCCCGTCTCTACTGTTTGGGCGACAACTTTCCACTAAAGAGGAGCTGCGGAAGGTCAGACCCACTGAAGATGAACCCGGGGAGACGAACGCCACTGGTCATGCGATGACGAAGAGCCCGCCTATACCAACAGTCCAGGAGTGCCTGAATATCCAGCCGGACCCCAGCATTACGGTTTCGAGTCATACGCCTGACGACATCGAACATTTTCTGGACGAGTCCATAAATGTTCCTAGCGATCTCTTACAGGACGCCCATCCAGTGAGTGACATCTATCGGATCATACGGCACTGTTTCCATCGTCATCGCCCTATTCAAGGTATCTACAATTTCCGACTGACCGATCTCGCCCGTCTACGCAGCTACATGGAAGCCGTCTTCAATGACCAAGCTACGTCCTTCAAATTAAATTTGGCGTTTGGTTATGTGCTGCAGCATAAGGAGACAGACCAAGTCCGATACTTTTACCCGAGCAGTAACGTCCGGGTATTTGACCAACCGTTTACCATCACGGATAGGGCGTCACTAGAGACGATGCTGGAGAAACTGGACACCGTGGATCCCTTGGAATGGGCCCAACAACAACGCCCCAACACCAAGTGGACAGTGGAGAGGGTCACCAATGTTACGTTTTTCGTGACCAAGCTGACCGACCAACCCATCGGTTGAACGCGTCACCCGTGCGCTGTTGAATACCATAACATGTGGTACATACTCTATATGTCTACATGCTGATCGTTGACTTGAGCTCAGTAAACACTTGTACCTAATGTGACGATGCGTTAAATAATAAAAAATGGTGTTTAATATTTCAATTTGTTTTGCTGTGAACATACTAAACATACCCAGGGCGGCTCCCCCAGCCTGGGTATGATGTAACATTGGGGATAAGAAACTGTATGAACATTGCTGAACTTGTTGTTATTCATGTGGTATAATACAGCACAGATTTGGTATGCTGCGAGACAGACCTGTACCCTATAACCCGTAGGGAATAGGGTACACCAGGGTGCGGGTGCAGCAAAGATACACGCGCATGCCTGCGATGACGTCATTTCCGAGCTCTGAGCTCCACAAGCTTTGAGCACCGAGAGCTCCGATCCAAGAGCTCTGCCACACGGGGGCTACCACCACCACCGGGCGTTGGCGCCCGTCAACGCCCGGTTGTGGCGTTGGTGGTGGTGTTGGTGGTGTGTGGTGGTGGTGTTGGTGGTGTTGGTGGTGGTGTGTGGTGGTGGTGGTAGTGTTTGTAAATATAGGAATGAGCATGTGTCCCTCATCAGTCCATGTGAATGACGGACTAGACGCTTGTAATTGCTACAAGATGCCATTTCACACGACACAATCGGACCAAGGATGGTCCATTTCTACCCCAAACACTTTCCTTCACACCCCAAACTGCCCACTTTGGTTACTACTCCTACTGATGACGTCACCGATGACGTCACAGATGGAGTGGATTTCCTTCAAATCGGGGTCTACACCCCGAGAGCTACAAAATGACACCCCACACGACGCATTCGGAGCAATAGTGCTCCATCTCTATACCAAATACCTGCCTTCACTTCTCCAAAATGGCCACTTTACTTACTACACCGAACTGCGCATGCGCAGACTGACACGACTTGCAGTAAAAACACGTCATTCTGACCCTACCCCACAAAAGCTTCACTTTGACACCACCCACAACCCACTTGGACCACTAGTGGGCCATATCGACCCCAAAATGTCTATTTCCATGCCACGGCCTGCCTGCGCATGCGCAGAATGACGATATTCCTACCCCAAATCCACCCAGTCTGATGCTCCCTCACGTGTGCTTCACATTGATACCTCACTTGACTCCATCGGACCAATAATGGCCCACCTAAACCCCAAAACGTCTATTTCCATTCCCTTTCCCCACAATTCCCTGTCTGCGCATGCGCGGAATGTTGAACACGGACGATACACTAGTCCAGGCAGATGCTCCTTCACGAATGCTTTACATTGATACCTCATACAACTCCATCGGCCCATTAGGGGCTCACCTAGATCCCAAAACGTCTATTTACATACCCTTGGTCTACTGCGCATGCGCAGAAGGACCTCAGTTCCACGTGTCGCCCATCCCTTGGGATGCGCCTTCACGAATGCTTCAAATGGATACCTCATACGACTCCATAGGACCACGAGTGGCCCACCTAGACCCCAAAACGTCTATTCCCATACCCTTTTCCCACAATTCCCTGTCTACGCATGCGCAGAATGTTGACAACGACCGAGGCACTAGTCCAGGCAGATGCCCCCTCACATAGGCTTCACATTGATACCTCACTTGACCCAATCGGCCCACTATGGGCTTACCTAGATCCCAAAACGTCTATCTCAATACCCTTTTCCCACAATTCCCTGTCTGCGCATGCGCAGAATGTTGACAACGGCCGGGACACTAGTCCAGGCGGATGCCCCCTCACATGGGTTTCACATTGATACCTCATTCGACCCAATCGGACCACTAGCGGCCCATGTCAATCCCAAAACGTCTATTTCCATACGCTTTTCCCAAAATTCCCTGTCTGCACATGCGCAGAATGGTGACAACCACCGAGCCACTAGTTCAGTGGGATGCCCCCTCACATAGGCTTCACACTGATACCTCACTCGGCTCCATCGGCCCATTAGGGGCTCCCCTAGGTCCCAAAACGTCTATTTCCATACCCTTTTCCCACAATTCCCTGTCTGCGCATGCGCAGAATGGTGAGAACGCCCGAACCACTAGACCAGTCAGATGCCCCCTCACATAGGCTTCATATTGATACCTCACTCAACTCCATCGAACCATTAGTGGCTCACCTAGATCCCAAAACGTCTATTTCCGTACGCTTTTCCAACAATTCCCTGTTTGCGCATGCGCAGAATGGTGACAACGGCCGAGACACTAGTCCAGTCAGATGCCCCCTCACCTATGCTTCACATTGATACCTCATACGACTCCATCGGCTCATTAGGGGCTCCTCTAGATCGCAAAACGTCTATTTCCATACCCTTGGTCTACCGCGTATGCGCAGAATGACGCTATTCCAACCCCACACCTACCCCATCGGATGCCCCCTCACATAGGCTTCACATGAATACCTCATACGAGTCCATCGGACCATTAGTGGCTGCCCTAGACCCCAAAACATCTATTTCCATACCCTTTGTCCACCGCGCATACGCAGAATGACGCTATTTCAATCCCACACCCAGCCCATCAGATACCCCCTGACATAAGCTTCACAATGATACCTCATACGACCCCATCGGATAATCCATAACCCATACAGGCATTTTCTCGTATAGATTTAATATGCAAATGTTCGAATCAGGGAAGATAACCCGGCAAAATTGTTGACCGCTTCTCTCTTGTAGGAAACAAGCCTATGTTTATGTATACGTTTGTCTTTTTGAATTTGGTGCTAATACTGTTATATGGAAATGGAATAGGTCTTTGGATTATGGACGCGGATATTCTCTAATGGACGACGGCTGGATTATGAATGACGGACTAGACGCTTGTAATTTGCCAAAAACCACAAAAGTGCATCAAGAGTTACCTCCCCCTAGATTGGAACTCTTCTGTGTTGGGGTACTTTTGTCAAAATACTCGCTTCTGATTGGCTGTCGCTGTGACGTCACAGAGGTCATATGCAAATTTTTAAGGCCAATGAGACCGTTTTTCCACTTATACTACTACTAATATGTTAAAACGCAAAGGACTGAGAACGTCACCTTGTTTAACATCCTGGCATGAGTGAAATGGTTGAGATAAATCTTCTGGAAATTTTACAGACAAGGTGGTTTTTACGGAACCGTAGAGGGGACATGCACAATCTTTTTTTCGCGGAAAATTATCTCGTCCCATGAGATAATTATCTCGTCCCACGACATAATTATCTCGTCCCACGAGATAATTATCTCGTCCCACTACATAATTATCTCGTCCCACGACATATTTATCTCGTCCCACGAGATAATTATCTCGCCCCACGACATAATTATCTCGCCCCACGATATAATTATCTCGTCCCACGACATATTTATCTCGTCCCACGAGATAATTATCTCGTCCCACGACATATTTATCTCGTCCCACGACATAATTGACCAATGACAACAGATTTTACAACTACGTTGTTTACCAATGAAAGCGCACGTAACGTACTTGCAGTCAGTCTGGGAATTTTAAGCAATCTGCAGATGGCCTAGGCAATAAAAAAAACAACCTCAAACTACAAGGAAAAATTCATTGATCATTTCAAAGTTTTCCTGAATTTGGATGAATGGAATCTTAATTTTGATGTCCCTGGTTCACTAAAAGTCTGCAAATCTTCGGGCGAAATGCAATTGTTTAACGAAGAGAGTGTTTCAATGTGTGTGTGTTTGTTGTTGTTTTTCGTCTGGAGTTGTAGGATCTGTGTATGGAGCGGACGCAGACTTCATAATAAAGCCAATGCCATATTGTAATACAATCCTGTTGACATAGATTTCACACAAGGCTGACTAGAGAACACCAAAGAAGTGAAGTTTATCCATTCCCTCAAACAGTATTCATGATTAGAAGTGAAAATCCTCCAACTGCTATAATTTGATGTCAACATTTTCTTTGGCGGATACAAGTACACATCTGAACAGGTGTCTCGATCTCCGCCACTTCCTTGCACTATATAAATTTGACAGACATTACATATTAACCTGAGAAGAAGTAAACCGAGAAGGCTCCGTACATCGGGGGGGGGGGAGCAAGGGCGTAGACACGGGAGGCTTGGCCGACCAAAAAAAATAATAAAAAAAAATAAAAACAAATAAAAACAAAAAACAAACAAAAAATGAAAGAAAGAAAACATAGCATAGAAGTGAACGTTTTTCTTATCAAGTATTTTTTTTCCACTTGTTGCTTAATACTGGGGAAGTAAACTTATCACCGCCAGTGCCTACTGGTAGGCCTAAATTAAGATTGCAATCGAGCAGTGACCAAATCTCGTGCGATCATCTCTGAGAATGAAATAATTTTTCTTCTTTTTTTTCTCTATAAAGTTGTTTTGTGTTTCAATTGAGATCCCAGTCATTTGCTCAGTATTTCTTCATACACAAACAAGAGATATATTATTTTTCAACTACTTTTCACAAAGAAACCATAGAAATAAACCTACTGTCTGTCCCAGATAATATATCTCAGACGTTTTCGGCGATATTTCGGAGACCATTTATCGTACAACATTGAAACTTAAATGATCACACAGTATATTAACTAAAAAAATATTAATTTTATTCCTGTCTTTCAATAAAATCGATTGAGAATTGCCGAAAATCGCCAATGCGTACCATATTATTTTAACGCCACGATGGTGTTGATCTGCCAATGTTATAATCGATTGAGAATTGCCGAAAATCGCCAATGCGTACCATATTATTTTAACGCCACGATGGTGTTGATCTGCCAATGTTATAACGTACAGACTTGACGTCATGACGTAAAAAAAACCCACAAATCTCCCATCTAATTAATGATAAATTAACTGTTAATTCTTTTTAAGGAAGTACGAACAGTGCGCACGCGGCCCCCTTTCTTTGCTTATCTTGTCCGACTATATCCCATAATGCTCGGCTAAGTTCTATTTAAGACCCGCTGCCTTCTATAGCTCACCTCTTTTATCTCTCATTGACCAGCTCAATCAACTGTTCTTTGGAGACAGCTTTTTTCATTATTTTGACTGATATA
>JAVTVY010007511.1:0-44942 GCA_036873755.1 Hanleya hanleyi | reverse complement strand
AGTCACATGCATGACAAGTTCTCAGAAATTTGTGTTTTCCAAAATTTCAAAATTTTTGCCTCGATGTTTATGAAACTATATGTATAATTTTCCCCAAAATAAGGATGTCCCAGAATGCTGCATTGGAGAGGAAATGCCAGTTCGAGCCCCCCCTCCATCCATTAGTCATTGCATTGCGAAACTTACCCAGAATGATTCAATCTTCACCTGAAACTACTCTCACACCATCCATGTACTCTTATAACAGTCACATATTTCTAGTACTAGATATTAATAATCCCGTGCTGTTTATCACAAAGAGACTATAGTATTATGGTATAGCATGTTACTGTATGCGTCGCGCGTTAAACTTGACCACACACATAACCAAATACCTCACTTGCAGTAAGTCCGGAAGATCCAGTCTGGAGCTGTGTACATCAATGACATATGTAAATAAACAAAGGCTTTAATATTTGAGGTCCCTGTGTCCAAAAGTAGTGTGTTAGTGGATTCTGAATTTCTCTCAAAGTGTATGCATCCATGCAACACTTAAATCCCAGACATAAACACTATATTCATAAAGAGCTCTGTTCAAAACTGCTTTCACCTTGTTTTGTGTAACCAGCACGACTGGTGGAAAAAGAAAATTCCGGCCATGTCTGATCTGGGCCAGGAAAGAGAGGAAATTCCGTTAAATAGCGCATGGCCCTAGAGATTTTTGCATTTCGTTTTGTTTAGTTTCACTTAAGTTGGTGGTTATCATTCATGTCATTCCTGTTTTCATTCCATTTATCTCTTTCTTTTTTGTTTAGTTTGCAATTCGGTTGAGTTTACATGTAGTTAGTGGGTTGGTTGTTTTTCGTTTGCTTATCTTTCCTAATTATTTCAGTTATTAGTTTGTTGGTGTTTTAGTAATCAATTTGGTAACAGGATTTTGGTTATCTCTTAATTTGAATTTGTTTAGGTTATAGTTAGGTTTAGGTTAATGCACCGTTTAATGGAATTCCCTCTATTATTAGCCAAAATTTGGCTGTTTGGTAGGCTGTTTTTCTTAAAATGAGCTGAGGTGGCCTGTGCACTTCCCACATGTACACAATGTGACATCTCTGCCATGTTAAATCTAAACAGATTTAGGGCAACACCATGTGAACTTCTGCACACACTGGACTGATTTTTAAATGAAGCTTGAACAAATCTCAGTTTTCAACCAATCAGATCAACTTAGCCACTGGCTACACATTAAATAGGGCAATGAAGCAGTTTTCCACATTGAAGCTCTTACAATATTGTGTTTAATGAGAGAGATCAAACTCCATCACCACAGCTTTTCTAATTCTGGTTTAAGGGAGATTTATATGGTACCTGAAAAGCTCATTAATCAAATTTTTCGACCCCTTGTCAGTTTTTGGCGATTTCTTACAAACAGCTTAGAGTTCAAGGTCACAAAGCTTCTCCGAATTGTCAATCTCGACACAAGGAAGATATTGAAATTGAAATAAGGAAAACGAGAGGGAGGAAAAAAAAACAAATCATATTTAGGCCCACATTCATTTGTACATAATTTTAATCAGAAATCGATCGGGCTTAACCCAGTTATATGTAAGTATAGCAACTTCAAATGAATTGAAGCATCAAAATGATCTACAACTTGTTGTACAATACAACCGGAGTGATATTAGCCCAACTATAGAAAGATATTATCCCAATATACAGATATAAATTAAGGGATATGGCATGAAAAATTATATTGAACATAATTTGGTTAATATTTTTACCTGTAGGTACTACATGGGGAAAATAGTGATCCAGTGCTATTGTTTGACACTTGTGGATCAATTTGACCCTGTATTTGGGGTTCTTATACTTAACTGGAATAAGCCCGTTTGACATTCCCACTGACAAAAATTATGTACAAAGTAAACGTAAATATGATTTTTTTTTTCAATATTTTCCTCATGTCGAGATTGACACATAGGTGAATTTTCTAAGACATTGGGAATAAATCGCCAAAAGACTGGCAATGAATCGGAAAATTTGATTGATCAGATTTTTCGGGTATAAATCCCTCTTTACATGCTTAAGATGAGGTGAAATTCTGTTAGGCCACTGATAATTAATGGTTCCTTTCCCGTAACCAGAGCCCTCATCTATATTTTCATGGCAACTTATTAAAATCCATGAGGGATTTACATTTTGATGAGTGAGACTTGCCAATTTTCTTCATATTTGTGTACCATTGGTTTGCAAGTTAATAACTAATAATCATCGCACTCAGCATGTGTATTTTTACAAGCAAGGTTACGAGAAACAAACAATTAATTAACACTGACCTTAGGTTTCTCTGTAAAATAACTCCGGACTGACGATGGTTTGAAGGAATCAACCGAAATATTGAGTCACAATGAATTGCTTGTCATTCTTCGGAGTGCTTACCCTGCTTTATTGTGAAATTCCCCCTCCTCACTTTTTAAATTATCAGTACCAGGAGATCTCCAGGACATAGTGTATATCTCTCTGATTTTCAAATGACAAAGGCCTGAAAATGAAACCTCTGCACTTACTCAAACTGCTGATTTAATTTCTGCAGCATCGTTGATAGCAGACAGCAATTCTCCAGCACTCACATTAGTTTGGGTGGGAATATCAGCTGAAATACTTCTCTGATAATGGAGAAATGATGGAATGTCAATCTAAAATATAGCTGCACAGAGATGAGTGAAATTCCAAACAGTGGATCTGAAATACAAATAAATAGAGGTTATGCACAAAAATTGAATGATCTACCACTCTTGAGACATCAAGTGCCAGTAAGATTCCCCTTTAATTCTTAGAAAATAGCTCTGCCCCGGTGAACTGACAGGTGCATGGACGCGAGACTCTGACCCCCCATGTTAATTTGTATTTCGTATTCTTCTCCCTATATCTACAGCATGGGGCTGAGTTCTGGACCGGGGCGAAAATATTCCAGTTATCACGGATTTCTAGGCCCTGGTTTCATCTCCCGGATACTGAGTGACTCTGGAGTAACAGAGTCTCCATTCCATATTTCATCAAATTACCAAGGACTAATGTTAATAGAGTTTATAAACAGCCTTTGGAAACTGTTTAACCAATTCAAATCAAACTGTGGGGAATTTTTCTCAGTTTGTATTTTTATCTGTGGCATCAAAGAGTCCAGCTTTCGACCAATAGGCATAGTGGGGAATCGCCAGTACAGCACAATGATTGGATAATGCATATTTAAAAAGCTTTAAGGACCTGTAGCGGCCAAGAGGCGATTATCTGCAGGGTTAACGAGCAGGGAAACCAGGAGTGTATCAGGGACATAGGTCTTTGGGTTATGGACATGGTTATTTTTTGATGGACGACAGATGAATGATGAACCAGACATTTATAATTATTAACATATGTTTGACCCAGACTAATATTCAGATCATCAAATACAAAACCGTCTTTTGTACGGTACATAAAGAATAAAGCTGCATTGACATGGGAGTTATTGGACTCACTCAGCATAATTTTTAGCACTGACAGGGCTTCATGTTTAGATTTAGTGCACGAGTTAAAAATAGCTCACGTCAAAATATTTAGGAGAGGGTATTTAAAAGTCAGGCGAGTGATTGCAATATAATACAATATAAAATGTGACAGTTTACGTGAGCTAAAATCACTCTCGTGACATGAATTTATGCGAGTGTTTGCATGCAGGTGAGCTATCACTCGCGTTAAACACGAAGCCCTGGTTTTGGAGGTTTCAGATCATTTTCTGTCACCTTGGGAAAAAAAAAAAATGGTAATCATTTTTCTGTCACCTTGGGGGAAAAACAAAATTTCCATGTGGTAATGGTATCCCATTCCCGTTCTGAAATACAGTTATTAATTTTTGGGCTTTCTGTAAGTTCAAGATTCCACCTACCTCCCCCCCCCCCCAATTCCAGTGCACATCACCAAAACACTTAGTGCTAATGTAAGCATTCCCTCTTTCCCTTCCATCTACTCAATTATAATTACCTGCTACAGTCCATTTTCAAAATCAAAATAAATTCTTTAAATTAATGAAATACTTCGCTCGTTCACCTGTTCCATGACGATTAGACCACAGGCCCCAGTGTCTGGACAGTAGAATTTAAATTCAGTATAATTTAAATAATTTAATTTTTTTTAAGTCATCCTATAATACAGAGAGGAACTTAAATTCTACTTATGGTTGGCCATCCCTGCCAGAATTCGTCATTTAGAGGCTGCCTCTAAATAATATATACCATGGTATAAAATGCCAAGCCTGCCATAATTCGTATTTAGAGGCTGCCTCTAATTATTTTGTACCATGGTATAAAATGCCGAGCCTGCCATAATCCCTATTTAGAGGATGCCTGTAAATCGCCAAGCCTGCCACAATTCGTATTTAGAGGCTGCCTCTAATTATTTTGTACCATGGTATAAAATCGCCAAGCCTGCCATAATTCCTATTTAGAGGATGCCTCTAATTCATTTTAGCCGTAAGTCGTAAATTTTCGCCTTCTTATTACTTCCACCAATGATATGCGCTTTCACAAATTTGGTGCCATATCTCTACGCTTGTTACAAGTTTACTCATTGGTCAAATTTAATATTCTTGATATGACATCGAGTTGTTTATGACTTACGGCTAAAATGAATTAGAGGCATCCTCTAAATAGGAATTATGGCAGGCTTGGTGATTTTATACCATGGTACAAAATAATTAGAGGCAGCCTCTAAATACGAATTATGGCAGGCTCGGCATTTTATACCATGGTATATATTATTTACAGGCAGCCTCTAAATACGAATTGTGGCAGGCTTGGCGATTTAGAGGCATCCTCTAAATAGGAATTATGGCAGGCTCGGCATTTTATACCATGGTATATATTATTTAGAGGCAGCCTCTAAATGACGAATTCTGGCAGGGATGGCCAACCATATCTACTGTCCACACACTGGGGCCTGTGGATTTGACGTCCATGGCATGACGTCGGCAGCCTGGCAGATCAAAAATGTTCTGTTTCCTTTTCCTTCATTTTCCATGTTGTTTTTTCCTGTTTCTGTTCTCTTTGACTTTAATAGCAGGCCTGTCTCATTGTCGACTGTTGTCGCTGCACAGCAAAAAGACGCACAAGCTCCAAGTCGACTGCTGACTCGCCAGCTGCTGTTACTCGTTGAATATGATGTTGTTGTTGTTGTTTTGGATGAATTCGAACAGCGATGAACGCGCCACGAGGAGCGGACTAACTGAGCCTCCGTACGTAAAAGAGTTCTACGCAGTGCCGGCGTTTCAAAAACTATTTGCTTGTGTCCGCGCCGGTCAACAGTACCCGAAGTGCTACCGCCCAGTCAGAGGAAAATCCTTTTTCAGGAAAAAGCCTTTGTCAGGACAGTGGCTCACTGCAGGGCTAATGACAGGACAATGAAGCTCTGCTGCTACCAGTGGAGTGAGCAGCCGAGTGGTAAATAAAGCTCTCCCACTGACTCAGACCATGGAGCCTATAAGTTATTATGAGACATTTGACAGACATTTTGTTCACCAACTTCTGATAATATATAATTCAAACTAATTGATTTGTATATATGGATTACTGAGCATGGCAAGTTAAACGTAAAGTTTAAATTAATTTAACATTGGCTGAAGAGAACGTAAAGTTTAAATTAATTTAACATTGGCTGAAGAAATAACAAATTTATTGAATAATAAAAATAATCTAAAAAGCAATTTGTTCTAAATTATTTTTCAAACCCAGGGTTGATTGTTAAAACTATACTCGACATTAAAATATATCCATGCAAATCCAGCATTTCAGGCAGATCTGTATTGTATTGTAAGCTTAATTAATTAATCAATCTGAATCTATCCATTCAAATGTAAATATATTATACATATAATTTTACAAGTTTAAACCTATAATCGATACATATAATATATGTATATGTGCGGCATACACAGTGCAATTAGCTATAAAAGCTACATGTATATTAAAATATTATATAATTGCATATTTCTTTTTCAACAATATAAATCATGATAATTTTCCAACATGGAAAAGCAAGGTCAAAATACACTTGGGAACCCATTTCTCGGGTACCAGAGGGACAGTTCAATTGAGAGGTAAGACTAGTAATGTTGTTTTCCCTAGTTTAGATGTGTGTATAAAGCTACATATACTTTCCTACTTTATAATCCTGTAAAACAACATCAGTATGCTTGAAATAACTCTTAGAATCACATGTCGTACATGTGTGATTTCAAGGTCCTTTCTCAATGCTCTGTTTTGAGTGTTGGCAACATCCCGTCTGATATTAAAAATACAAATAATCTAAAAAGCAATTTGATCTAGATTATTTGTCAAACCCACGGATGATTGTTAAAACTATACTCTAATGAACCTTAAAATTAAAAATATATACATTTAAATAAAATGCTTTCTCTTAGTGTTCTTATTATGCATACTTAATATTTATAATTCTATCACATTTTTAATAATTTAATTTCACATAATTAGTTATTTAGTACCAGTATCTTAGTTAAAATTAAAAGCAGGGGGGGGGGTGAATAAAATCTTTTATTTTACTTTACTACTGTTTGTTTGTTCTTCTTTGTCAATGCTTGATAGTTTATATTTTTATCACACAATTCATTATTTAGTACCATTATCGTATTTAAAATTAAGGGGGGGGGGGGATATCTTTTATTCTACTTTACTACTGTTTGTTTGTTCTTTAAAAAAAATGAATAAATAAAAAATAAAATATAAATAAAATTTTTTTTATGATTTAGGTACCTTGTATTTGGTAAAATTTAAGGCTGGGGATAAAATAATTTATATTGTCTTTACTACTTGTTTTCTTGTTTGCAAACATGACCTGAGAAAGCAGTGAAATAGCTTTAATATTTTCTGATTGTAAATTGTTCTGAAAATACCCCCACCGGAGATCAGAAGAGTAAACTTTAGTAATTCATGGCCGGAGTTGAGCAATGGTTGATTAGGTAGATCTTCTCTTCCAGTCCACTGCACAGCTTGTGGTGGCCTCAGCTAAGCACTATAGACAATGCGCCCAATGTCGTTCCACTTCACTGAGCAGAGCACTGTCTGCCTGCTGCCTGGCTGTGTTAGCCTATGCTATAACATACTGTCCTGAGAACGGCCTGTCCTGAGAACGGCTTTGTCCTGCGAACGGGCGGTAGCACTTCGGCCCCTAATCGCGCCGGTACCGTTCGTGCACCATTCGTGTCCGTAGTGGTGTGTCCATCGTCGGACACATTGAATAAATCTCCAAGCAGGTACAATAACTGACATTTATAACACAACGGACAGGAGACTGAATACTTTATGTACCCTGAAATACAGAAGAGTTACATGTTTACACAGACGGTAAACATGCGCCTGTGTACCGGGGCGGTACACACGATTGTCAAACGAATGGTGACGATCGGCACGGTAAACATTGTGACCATTGGAATGGTCACGAGTGGTGACGATATGCTCGTCACCATTCTGAACCCGGTCGTCACCATTCCGGACCATTCCAATGGTCACACTGTTTACCATGCCGATCGGCACCGTCGCGGGGGGAATTTACGTGTGTACCTATCATACGTCCAAAAAGGTTTAATGACATAAAGTTTGAATAAATCTCCACGGGGGAAAAACTGTTTCTCCAAATTTATTTGGCTCCATGCTGTACGGCAACAGGATGTACAAGAAGATACAGGCAGACGAAAAATTTTGATATCCATTTCAGTCATATTACTCTTCTGGACGAGTTCAACTGGACACGCGAAGAAAATTATGACGTCATATAATCCACACCGATTGGTTGTGAGGTAGCATCTAATGGAAGTAGATGCCACCTGTGCTTCCTTCTTTACATGTATGTAATGCTTCTTGTAAAGCTCTGTCAAATATGTATGGTTCTTGTTTATGTCATACATACATGTATGGCTTGTTTTGTGTGTGTATTGTCTTTATTTATCATCAATGGTGTCTATGTAAATGTAATATAAATGTCTTGTCAAATATGTGTAAATTTCTGTCTGTCATGTGTATTGTCTACAAGTGTATTTTAAATGTATGATCATGTATCTGCTTTTTAGTCCTATGGGCATAACAATAGCAATAAAAATTATCTTATCTATCTGTATTGATGTTATTTGGTAAAACACATGGGGTGTTGTAGAATCTGTTATAATACAGGTCTTATTACTTTCCGAGAGACCGCAGGCTTTAACTGTGGCATTTGCTATCGTGCCATAAAGATGGAATGTAACAATATTCATATATATTTAGCAAAAACGTCCATAAGTTAGCATATATATTTTCATCTATCAAAAGATTTCTGACCGTAGCACATCGAGAAAAAATATTGATCAATATCACACATGGATCCGCAAGGTGACAGAGCTTTGCCTACTGTGTTTTTAAACGAATACTTCTAATTATTCAAACTGTATATTTATCTCAGTTGACAAGGTAGAATAGATTGCATAAAAGGGAAAATGTACCAGATCACTGACCGGAATGATTAGCCTGGTAGTTCTATTATTTTGGGCTCGAGTTTTTCTTAAACTGTGACACTTTTATTGTTGAACTAAATACACAGTGTTTCAAGGGATCGGTGCTGTAAGTTCAGTTCTTCTCCGATGACGTGCCCGCATAATGTGTGGTTGAATCCCTGATTTGAACAACAAACTGTCCATGTGACACCCATCGTCTGGTCCCAAGTTCCGAGAACTAATTCGGGCTCAGAGTGCATTCACTCATATCCGGCACATATCCGTGGGTCTGTGCCCAATGGGCTAGTACAGTTGTAGATCTCAATGTCTCAGGCTGTAATTTCGATCGAATTCTGATATATACACCCGTCTCTACACGTTTCTAATCAGTCTTGTATGGCAGGATAGGATAATTTCCCAATTACACAGCATAAGAATTAAGGTTAGGATACAACACTGGACTGAACCGGCACGGGTTGAAGCCCAGCTGGTCTATGTGTGAAAGTTTGACAGTTACTTGCCGACGAGCGGTGGTTCTCTTCGGGTACTCCGGCTTCTTCACCAACCAAATTGACTGTCACCGTATGAGTGAAACAACCTAGAGTGTGACATTAAGCTCCACCCCCCCCCCCCCCTCCCTACAACACTGAATAAAAAAATCCTACATCACCGAAACTTCATAGTTCGCATTGAAAACGCCATCTACATGAACCATCACCTGGATAACGGTGCCCCGCAGCGCGTTGGGATCAGACCGACTTTTTTAATATCCTAGTTAACAGACTAGCGGACGAAATTGACGCCAAATATTTCGAAATTGAACAACCCCTATTTGCTGACGATGATGCCTTATGAAAAACTGCTGACTGCATAAAATACTTACAAGTATAATGCGAAAGACCCTGGATTAAGTTAGCGAATGAGTCGATAATTTTTCCTGTGAAAACAATGGGTGTTATATTCTCAAATAAACAACACATCGCCGTCTAGCCATCATTAGGTATACTCTTTCACCGAAAACTCACATGGAAAGACCACATTGACCACTACGAGAAACCCTAACATTTAAGACGAGAGGAGCGGTCTATAAAAAATGCAAGGAAAACCAAAGCCAAGGACGACAACCGCCATTGCCACAAATTTTCGATCAGAAAAGTGAATACGAATACCTGAAAGCGAAAAAGACTCCGCGCCACTTGGCTACACAACAGATGGATTATTCCAAGAACACATTCCAATCTCGCGTATCTCCGACACCGACAAGGGTAATAGACCACCACGACAGTTAGCCTCACCCCATGTGGACACGAACATACACAACTACATCACTAAACAGGACAACCCTGAGCATATAAAAGTCACAGCCACTGAATATATCGAGAGCAATCACGTGAAAATATACATTGATGCCTCCAAGTAACAATATAAGGCCTATGCTGTAGTGAACTGGTCGCTAAAGTCAAGAACGTCGAACGAGTCCGCCAATACCAGCCGACTCGCATGATAATTCTCTACGGTTTTCTTATTGACTTGATATCAATAGAAAATTCTAAATCCAACAGTAGACCCGACCTCAAATAGAGAGTATATGTACACAAATACGCGACAATCTCAATAAAGTGAGTCCAGCGTGGGTACCGTAAGTACGTAACTATCAGAGGAAATGAAGCAGCTGCTAGGACAGCCAAAGACAACCTCACCAACACTGCACCTGAAGTGAACATAGAATTAGGAACTATAAGGGACTGAATAAAAGCAAACTAGATAGTAAATAGGTAAAGAAATGGAACGAAACAAACCGCGGCCGATGGTTCCATAGGATTCTGAATGGGGGAAGACGGGCTTGAGGATTCGAGTTAGACAGTAAACCTGACTACCGCAGAATCACACGATTGAGATAAGGTAAAACCGGACTAAAATCACACCTGATGAAGTACGTATTATCATGATTACAAGCGTCTAGTCCGTCATTCATAATCCAGCCGTCGTCCATTAGAGAATATCCGCGTTCATAATCCAAAGACCTATTCCATTTTCCACATAACAGTATTAGCACCAAATTCAAAAAGACAATCATAAACATAGGCTTGTTTCCTGCAAGAGAGAAGCGGGCAACAGTTTTCAATGATGCCGGCAAGACATCATGATGTTCCAAAAATATCAAATCCGTATCGCTGATCAGTATTCTTAATCCATAATATTCGTTATAGAGTCGTCATCTAAAAAAAGATGTATCTCAGTCACGCTTTGATTGTGACTGTTCATATGAGTACCATGAGGATCTTGAAGTACATGGGTTCATACGGCCCCTAGCCCCGGGTTAAGCGGAGCAACAACGAAGGAGAATCTATAGAGCATTTCATACTCAAATATCCCCCAAAAATTAAGAAAAAAAACGTTATCGTTAGCTGCCATATTAAAATCCAAAACTTCCCCTAATAAATATGGTATACATCACCTTAATTTTTTATATCAAATTGACTGGTTATTGTTCTACCATTTTAAGACATTGCGTCATCCACACTCTTAAAATGATGTTATTTACATGTGCAGGTCATTCGAGACACTCGAGTTCTGTTGACTGCGTGGACCGTCCTGCTCCTGTGTAGTTCATCTAGGATACACTATTTCGGGATGCTACATGGGAGAGGTCGGGTTATAAACAAGGACTGGCAAGTTTCAGAAAACTAAAGTCGCTGGACAGCGGAGTTACCTTGATACTGAGGGCCGTCCTGTTCCAACACTTTGAAAATCTTTAAAAAAAAATAAGAACATCCTTAAGTACATAAATAACCTAGCACACCATGTGAGTTAATAAACTCAACTGAACTAGACGAAAGATTATTCCTCACTCACCTCAGAAGAAATTAACTGCCTCCCGACCCGATTATTTATCTAGTACTTTCATTGTTTATATATCTATTTTGTACTATGTTTTCTTATGTTTACCATATGTGTGTTTGTGAAGGCGCGATATAGTAGGTTAGTTTGCCGTTAGCCAATTTAAGAAATCGTCTCTGAATGTCACTCAGCTCGGTCCCCAGTTTTCAATATTATGAAAGGTAAATACTACACATGAGTAGTGTGACTAACGTCACAGGACCTACGAAGTAGGTTTTGATATGATTTTAGAGTGTACCTTGATCTAAGATTGACCATTTCCATGGTCGTAGGAGGCATTGCGACATGTTTTTCCCATTTCGAGGTTTTCATGTCACCTAATTAGGCCAGAAATTGGGTCAGAAGTAGGTCACATTGACCTTGCCCCAATTAGGTCAGGTCACACTGGCATTGATCTAATTGAGCGCATTGCCATGGTCTAATGGGTCATTAGGACATGTTTTTGCCAATTTCGAGGTTTATAGGTCGCCTAAGTAAGTCAAATTATCATCAAAAGTAGGTTAGCTCAGAACTTGCTGGTAACAGTCCCCTAATTCACGTTCATGTCAAACATCAAGGTTCTAATGTCAACAGCTCTCCTTATTTTGCCGGAGAAAGTATTCGGATGGACTGACTGACTCACTCATTACCGGACAATTTGCAAATGAGAGCCCACTTCGTAGGAAAATCTTCTTCTGTTTCTTTATTCACAGCCAAACCTTCACAGTCGAGAACACGGAATACCCGAACCAACTATCTGACAAAACCTGTGACACCGACCAGAACGACGCAAAGTAGAACTACCCAATACAATTACAACACATATAAGGGAAGACAAACACTCTAGAAACAGACCGCCCCTGGCGCGACGCTGCTGTGATGTCCTGAAGAGTCAGCCATCAAAACCAGAACAGAAACCTTTGAATTGTAAGCACAATAGGATGAAGCCGGCCATCTTGTTTTTTGATACACATTTCTGTGAGCAATGTTACCTTAGATGCTCTCTTTGAACTGAATGACTTATATTGATAGTCGAACTTGTATATAGACATTTTTAAATTTTTGCTTCTCTGTCTATTTTTAATTGTTTTAAACAACAGTGCTTGTAAAGTTATGAATTAAGAAAAAAATGAAAAATATATCAGAAAAGTAATTAAAGTACTGTGTTGATGGACCGCGAAATCCACATGAAAAGCTGCCAGAAGACTACAATTTCAATCAATCATTCTTTAATGTGAACTTAACACAGAATCAGAATCAAGATTCAGAATCAAGTTTTATTGCACAATTATGCCACATGAGCTAAGGACAAATACAAATCGGTTAATACAAGTTACATCAAATGAAAAAAACATGGTGACAGTTACAGTAACAATTTATATTCTAATTCGTACCTCAAACGAATATAAATAATTTACAAACTAACACGAACGCTCTCTTTCATCATAGCGATGTTGCCACCGAGGCCTTCATAACATGCCACCAAGGCTTACACATATATATGCCACCAGGGCCTCCACAATTGCCACCAAGGCTAAACACCGGAAGAAAACTCTATTGTACTCTCTAGTACTCAATGAACGCACATCAGTAACTCAGTTTGTGAATGAAAAATCACGTATAAATAGAAATTGCCCACTGGTGGAACAAAAACTTCTTGCTCATTTTCTCAACAGAATATGATAAAAGTGATGTATAATTTAAGGATCATGGAAAGCGTTGAACTGCCTCAAAATTTCCCATAACAATGTGGAATTGAGAGCAAATAGCATTTTTTCTCTGTAGGATGTTGTTACTGTAACAATTTCCATTCTGTTTTCAATTTGACAAATAAAAATAAACAATAATTGCAACTGAGAATCATGGACATAGATCTTCTTCAAGGAAGCCACCATTGTGTCTACATAAACCAACCAAGCACATATTGCTGTGTGTGAATTACAGCTTTTGTTAGGCATATCCTGAAAATTGAATGATTTTACCGAGACCACCGACCGGAAAACAAAGGGACAATGAACATAAACCTAAGCCCAGAGGTTTTGTCTGTTCTATTGATTTAACATGTTTAAAACAATATGTTTGAGACAATGCAAATGCTCAGCTTGTTTGTTAGCTGTATGTCTTAGAGGGGAAACTCAATTACCACACCCTGTGTGCCATATACTGGTAACATTCGATTACCCTGACCTTTAAAGATCCCGTCTAATATGAAATTTACATGATATTTTTCCCCTTTCCATTGAACTACATTCTAATACTCCGTTCGCAAAAATGATTGCTTAACCATGTTCATATTCATATTAAGCGTCTGTCAAAATTTGATCTGAAAATTCTGTTCGTTCAAAAAGTCGTGTATATAATATTCAATTGCTCAATTATATACAACAAAACAATACTTATCTCTGGGATTCTGATCTCTTTTCCTGCAAATGCTACTGTACTCTGTGTTAATACTCGTCAGTACGCTCCTTGGAAAGCGTGTTCACCTGGACCTGGGATTTGAATTAGCACGTCAGGAGGAAAGGCATGCGCCGATGTCTCGTGTATTGACCGCAACCAGGGTTTGGTTCCGGATACCAAGGAAAGTTTAAACGTCGATAGTTGAGCGAATTGGATGCTCCGAGAAAGGAGGTGGTTGGCTTCCCGTGTGCAGTCAGCACATTCGACAAACTTGCAAAGCGTCTCCTTTCTCGAACGCACACATGTATGATTAATCCAGCCCGTTGTCAAAGCTGAGATATGATGGAACTGCTTCTTGACTCCAGCTCTTGTCAAGTATTTTGTTTGTCTTCTTCTTCACTACCGGTGTAACGGTTGTTTCTTGCAAACGAATAACGACTTCTGTTTAAATGTCACTCATCACTTTATTTGGTCCAATCCTGTCCAATAAGTACTTTGCGGTATGACAGACATGTGACCCATTGTCTTGTTTGTCCTTTATAACAGTATGACAAACCGGTTGACAGATGACACAGAGTCCTTTAAACATTTGACGTGACGAGATGTGACTTAATATTCCATACGGTGATTCAGACGTGACTGTGGTGAACAATGTCATGACGTTACTGTTGTGATTGACGGTACTAACTTCTGATGAAATTCCGGCGATTGAAAAGCTGGAGATTATGCCTCAGTTCAGAAACTTGCGGTCGAAATCGTTCTCCAGGTTCTTGATCAGCACGGTCAGTCTTGCTGAATGATTTAGTGATGCAATATACGGCAGTAAATACGAGCATGAATGCAATGCTAAACTTCGAATGACCAGCACACACATTTACCGTCTTAAATAACCCGATACCCCGCGTTCTCGCAAGCTGAACACTATTCCTTGTTTGCACAACTATAACAACACGCGCAAAACCCCCTCACAAACATAATCGACTGAAAACCACCCGGTGATACCACAAACCAGAACTTAATGTACCCTAAAACCACAGGCGGTCCGACGAACGTAACTCACTCGAGCTTACGTATCGTCAATACATATATATGAGGTAACGACAAACAAAAATGAGAAATATATAGCATATTTACCAGTTTACCTGACTAAAACAGATGACCGATGACCTTGAACATATAAAAATATCCTCCACTCGATTCTTCCTTTGCTACCGACGAACTTGAACATAGAAAATATCCTCCACTCGATTCTTCCTTTGCTCTCTCTTTGTTACTTTTCTATTTTGAAATATAGAGCTTGTAAATATCTTAACTGAACTGAGAAATGTACAGTGTAATATAAATTAAGTATTGAGTTGATGAGCCGCGAAATCCGTACAGGAAGTGGCCCTTAAACTACAATTTCAAACAAAAACAAAACATTCTTTGATCTCTGTTGAAGGTGTTTTGATAAAACACCACACCGTAAGATCGCATATATATATTATTATCCAGTTGACCTGTTTTACTCGTTTTCGTTATCATTATCGTTTTAATGACTCAAGGTATTCATTTCTACATACCGGTATATTACATAGTGTTTTATTTCTTTTAGAATATGTGATTAATAAATCACTGCTTTTGTGCGAGGGTTTTAAATTTGCAATAATTTTCGTTATTGCTACCAAATAGTCTGTTACATTAATAACGAACGAAGTTCGGGACCGCGAAGCGGAGTTCGTTTAATAGGTAACATACATGCATTACGTGAGACAAAATACAGATACAGAACCTAATCACAAACCCAGTATAAATCCATGAAAAGAGAGACAATCATCCATTTACTGTGAAATCTATCATGTTCAGATTTCATCGTTTGCGGGGGCGTTTTTTGCCGGAGATGCAATATTACTGCAGATTTAATTGTATTTAGACCCGTACACTTCTCAGGTATTAATTCATGAACAGCGTTAAAGTTCAACAGCAAAATTTTACCAAGAACTCGAACAACTGATAAAACGAAATTTTAGAAAATCAGATTCATCATTTTTAGATACTGTCACACACATTTGGACATTTCCCCCTTCCTATATATTTTGTACTATGACTTCGTACAAATGTGTATCAAAATTGAAATATTGACAAAAACAATTTTGGGGCATTTGTCTATTATTATTCATTATTTTCTATAATTCGGCATGATAAAACAATAGCTACACTATTATAAATTACCGTTATTTCACAGTAAATATATGTTGGAGTTTACAGTATATTTAACCCTGTATATTAAACTGTGATATTTCAGTTGAGAGACAGAGAGAGAGAGAGAGAATTAAGGTTTGCGGGAATGTTTCAGCTATATAGCGACGATCAAATAAAATTCTAAGTACTCAAGCCACTAACTTAGTAATCCAACGCATTAAAGCATACACACATTAAAACTTATGTAACAATTTCAATTGATATCAACTGACACTGGTAAATTGCGCACAAACATAACAAATATTTCCGTCTTCTCTGAAAGGTGGTTGATATTTTTGCACACGAAACGCGCATTTGTAGGCGACACCCAACACCTGAGTTGTGCAACATTCAGAGCATTACCGGAACACGCACAAGAGGTCACGCGGCGGATAACTTTAATTTTAGTTTTATCTGACGTGGAGATTCCTGTCACAGTTTCCTTCATCGTTACTTACGAAACTTATGGTGACCGCATTTGTAAACACAAAGCGCTGAAACACGCGAACCAGAAATGGCCATTTCGGCCTTCCAGTGACCTACCGGTACTTTTCCACAGAACGGATAATTACAGACAATTAACGGGGTCACGTAATTAGGCATCCCTAGGGATGCCTTATGTGTTTGTCATTTTCTTCTTTCTTCTGTCGCTTCTGCTTCCGCTTCACTTTTCGTTTCCGTCGGATAACTTTTGAATGCCTTTGTCAATCAACTTTAAATTTGGGGTGGACAATGGTCCTGCCTAGGAGAAGACACCTGTTGTTTTTTAGCGCTGTCCGGAACTAGAAACTGGGTTTTTATCGACAAATCTCGTTATATGCAAATTTCCCATTTGTTCAATATTTTCCGCCGGATAGCTTCCCAATGCCTTTGTCAATCAACTTCTCATTTGTTGTTTATATAGCTCCTATCTAGGGGAAGACACCTGTTGTTTTTAATCTCTGTCCGAGACTCGATACTTGTGTTTTATCTACAATTGTTATTATATGCAAATCTCCTTATATGTAAATTTCCCTTTTGTTCAATCCTTTTCGTCGGACAGCTTCTGAATGCCTTCGTCAATAAACTTTAATTTGTTGTTCCTATTGCGCCTGTCTAGGGAAAGACACCTATTGCTTTTAAGCTCTGTCCGAGACTGGATATTTGTGTTTTACCTACATTTTCTGTTATATGAACAGATTCATATGGACCATGCATACATGTATATGGTAAAGTGGCTGTCTCTGTTTGAGTGCCAATTCCATATTCTTATCTGCATAGATAGCACATCTGTGATTGGTTCACAGTTATTGACTGTCAAAATAGTCGGAAGCCATTTGCAACTAAAATACATTAAGCTCCTGGTAAAATTTGCATATAACAGAAAATGTAGAAAAAACACAAGAGAAAGTGGCCTTGCAGATTTTAAAGCTACTGACATAGACACATTAATTCAAGAAAATCTCAGTGCCAAATGTAGGTAGAAGGCACAGGCAACAAGACCATGTAGTAGTTTTTTTGGTGCTGATCCACCTGAAGGTGGCGACACCCGGGAAATTGAACAGATTTTATCAAACCCATAGCTTTAAATGTGGAAAACTTAATACAGGGATCTAAATGATATCTGTTGACGACCGTGTCCCTGTTCTTGTCCCTATCTTTGTTCAAGAAAGTTGTTTTGGAGTTAGACAATTGTTCCTGTCCACAGCTTCTCGGCCCCACGCTATGTCTCCTGAACTAAACCCCGTCCGTCCCCCACCCTCCCCCAATTCTCATATATTCCGAGAGATTAAATGGTGCTATGCTTATTCAACCTATGCACTATCCGGCGTTTTTTGCCGGAGATGCAATATTACTGCAGATTTAATTGTATTTAGACCCGTACACTTCTCAGGTATTAATTCATGAACAGCGTTAAAGTTCAACAGCAAAATTTTACCAAGAACTCGAACAACTGATAAAACGAAATTTTAGAAAATCAGATTCCTCATTTTTAGATACTGTCACACACATTTGGACATTTCCCCCTTCCTATATATTTTGTACTATGACTTCGTACAAATGTGTATCAAAATTGAAATATTGACAAAAACAATTTTGGGGCATTTGTCTATTATTATTCATTATTTTCTATAATTCGGCATGATAAAACAATAGCTACACTATTATAAATTACCGTTATTTCACAGTAAATGTATGTTGGAGTTTACAGTATATTTAACCCTGTATATTAAACTGTGATATTTCAGTTGAGAGACAGAGAGAGAGAGAGAGAATTAAGGTTTGCGGGAATATTTCAGCTATATAGCGACGATCAAATAAAATTCTAAGTACTCAAGTCACTAACTTGGTAATCCAACGCATTAAAGCATACACACATTAAAACTTATGTAACAATTTCAATTGATATCAACTGACACTGGTAAACTGCGCACAAACATAACAAACATTTTCGTCTTCTCTGAAAGGTGGTTGATATTTTTGCACACGAAACGCGCATTTGTAGGCGACACCCAACACCTGAGTTGTACAACATTCAGAGCATTACCGGAACACGCACAAGAGGTCACGCGGCGGATAACTTTAATTTTAGTTTTATCTGACGTGGAGATTCCTGTCACAGTTTCCTTTATCGTTACTTACGAAACTTATGGTGACCGCATTTGTAAACACAAAGCGCTGAAACACGCGAATCAGAAATGGCCATTTCGGCCTTCCAGTGACCTACCGGTACTTTTCCACAGAACGGATAATTACAGACAATTAACGGGGTCACGTAATTAGGCATCCATAGGGATGCCTTATGTGTTTGTCATTTTCTTCTTTCTTCTGTCGGTTCTGCTTCCGCTTCACTTTTCGTTTCCGTCGGATAATTTTTGAATGCCTTTGTCAATCAACTTCAAATTTGGGGTGGACATTGGTCCTGCCTAGGAGAAGACATCTGTTGTTTTTTAGGGCTGTCTGAAACTGGAAACTGGGTTTTTATCGACAAATCTCGTTATATGCAAATTTCCCATTTGTTCAATATTTTCCGCCGGATAGCTTCCGAATGCCTTTGTCAATCAACTTCTCATTTGTTGTTTATATAGCTGCTGTCTAGGGGAAGACACCTATTGTTTTTAATCTCTGTCCGAGACTCGATACTTGTGTTTTATCTACAATTGTTATTATATGCAAATCTCCTTATATGCAAATTTCCCTTTTGTTCAATCCTTTTCGTCGGACAGCTTCTGAATGCCTTCGTCAATAAACTTTAATTTGTTGTTCCTATTGCGCTTGTCTAGGGAAAGACACCTATTGCTTTTAAGCTCTGTCCGAGACTGGATATTTGTGTTTTACCTACATTTTCTGTTATATGAACAGATTCATCTGGACCATGCATACATGTATATGGTAAAGTGGCTGTCTCTGTTTGAGTGCCAATTCCATATTCTTATCTGCATAGATAGCACATCTGTGATTGGTTCACAGTTATTGACTGTCAAAATAGTCGGAAGCCATTTGCAACTAAAATACATTAAGTTCCTGGTAAAATTTGCATATAACAGAAAATGTAGAAAAAACACAAGAGAAAGTGGCCTTGCAGATTTTAAAGCTACTGACATAGACACATTAATTCAAGAAAATCTCAGTGCCAAATCTAGGTAGAAGGTACAGGCAACAAGACCATGTAGTAGTTTTTTTGGTGCTGATCCACCTGAAGGTGGCGACACCGGGGAGCAAAGTTAAAATTTAATTTCTGGACAATAATTCCCTGAAAAATTGAACAGATTTTATCAAACCCATAGCTTTAAATGTGGAAAACTTAATACAGGGATCTAAATGATATCTGTTGACGACCGTGTCCCTGTTCTTGTCCCTATCCTTGTTCAAGAAAGTTGTTTTGGAGTTAGACAATTGTTCCTGTCCACAGCTTCTCGGCCCCACGCTATGTCTCCTGAACTAAGCCCCGTCCGTCCCCCACCCTCCCCCAATTCTCATATATTCCGAGAGATTAAATGGTGCTATGCTTATTCAACCTATGCACTATCCGGCGTTTTTTGCCGGAGATGCAATATTACTGCAGATTTAATTGTATTTAGACCCGTACACTTCTCAGGTATTAATTCATGAACAGCGTTAAAGTTCAACAGCAAACTTTTACCAAGAACTCGAACAACTGATAAAACGAAATTTTAGAAAATCAGATTCCTCATTTTTAGATACTGTCACGCACATTTGGACATTTCCCCCTTCCTATATATTTTGTACTATGACTTCGTACAAATGTGTATCAAAATTGAAATATTGACAAAACAATTTTGGGGCATTTGTCTATTATTATTCATTATTTTCTATAATTCGGCATGATAAAACAATAGCTACACTATTATAAATTACCGTTATTTCACAGTAAATATATGTTGGAGTTTACAGTATATTTAACCCTGTATATTAAACTGTGATATTTCAGTTGAGAGACAGAGAGAGAGAGAGAGAATTAAGGTTTGCGGGAATGTTTCAGCTATATAGCGACGATCAAATAAAATTCTAAGTACTCAAGCCACTAACTTAGTAATCCAACGCATTAAAGCATACACACATTAAAACTTATGTAACAATTTCAATTGATATCAACTGACACTGGTAAATTGCGCACAAACATAACAAATATTTCCGTCTTCTCTGAAAGGTGGTTGATATTTTTGCACACGAAACGCGCATTTGTAGGCGACACCCAACACCTGAGTTGTGCAACATTCAGAGCATTACCGGAACACGCACAAGAGGTCACGCGGCGGATAACTTTAATTTTAGTTTTATCTGACGTGGAGATTCCTGTCACAGTTTCCTTCATCGTTACTTACGAAACTTATGGTGACCGCATTTGTAAACACAAAGCGCTGAAACACGCGAACCAGAAATGGCCATTTCGGCCTTCTAGTGACCTACCGGTACTTTTCCACAGAACGGATAATTACAGACAATTAACGGGGGCACGTAATTAGGCATCCCTAGGGATGCCTTATGTGTTTGTCATTTTCTTCTTTCTTCTGTCGCTTCTGCTTCCGCTTCACTTTTCGTTTCCGTCGGATAACTTTTGAATGCCTTTGTCAATCAACTTCAAATTTGGGTGGACATTGGTCCTGCCTAGGAGAAGACACCTGTTGTTTTTTAGCGCTGTCCGGAACTGGAAACTGGGTTTTTATCGACAAATCTCGTTATATGCAAATTTCCCATTTGTTCAATATTTTCCGCCGGATAGCTTCCGAATGCCTTTGTCAATCAACTTCTCATTTGTTGTTTATATAGCTCCTGTCCAGGGGAAGACACCTGTTGTTTTTAATCTCTGTCCGAGACTCGATACTTGTGTTTTATCTACAATTGTTATTATATGCAAATCTCCTTATATGCAAATTTCCCTTTTGTTCAATCCTTTTCGTCGGACAGCTTCTGAATGCCTTCGTCAATAAACTTTAATTTGTTGTTCCTATTGCGCCTGCCTAGGGAAAGACACCTATTGCTTTTAAGCTCTGTCCGAGACTGGATATTTGTGTTTTACCTACATTTTCTGTTATATGAACAGATTCATCTGGACCATGCATACATGTATATGGTAAAGTGGCTGTCTCTGTTTGAGTGCCAATTCCATATTCTTATCTGCATAGATAGCACATCTGTGATTGGTTCACAGTTATTGACTGTCAAAATAGTCGGAAGCCATTTGCAACTAAAATACATTAAGTTCCTGGTAAAATTTCCATATAACAGAAAATGTAGAAAAAACACAAGAGAAAGTGGCCTTGCAGATTTTAAAGCTACTGACATAGACACATTAATTCAAGAAAATCTCAGTGCCAAATCTAGGTAGAAGGTACAGGCAACAAGACCATGTAGTAGTTTTTTTGGTGCTGATCCACCTGAAGGTGGCGACACCCGGGAGCAAAGTTGAAATTTAATTTCTGGACAATAATTCCCTGAAAAATTGAACAGATTTTATCAAACCCATAGCTTTAAATGTGGAAAACTTAATACAGGGATCTAAATGATATCTGTTGACGACCGTGTCCCTGTTCTTGTCCCTATCCTTGTTCAAGAAAGTTGTTTTGGAGTTAGACAATTGTTCCTGTCCACAGCTTCTCGGCCCCACGCTATGTCTCCTGAACTAAGCCCCGTCCGTCCCCCACCCTCCCCCAATTCTCATATATTCCGAGAGACTAAATGGTGCTATGCTTATTCAACCTATGCACTATCCTCGAGAGAATGTCTCCACCCCTGGTCTCTGAATTACAACACATATAAGGGAAGTGGGAAGAGGTGCCGACATACTGACTGCGTCACATGACTTCACAGAATAGTCTTCTGGTAAACCTATTCTAAAGCACATACCAAGAATCTAACGATTCGAGATATGTGTTGTATCTCAGGTACGCTTTTATTGTACCTGTTCATGTGGCAACTTGAATGATATGACCACACGGCCCCTAGCACCGGCAAAAGCGGTATTAGATACAAATCTAGAGAGCTATGATGGAAATGCTCTGACAACTCGTATACTGGTAATTGGTGAGCTGTTTCGCTGTGGCAACTCGTACATTGGAGATTGGTGAGCTGTATCATCGTCAGATGTAAATGACGGCAATTAACACAAAAGACTAGTCTGTAAGGCCCGATGTCGATCCAGCATCAACTTCCCACAAATGCCAACATATATCAAAGACCAAAAGACCAATGTCACTCAGCTCGGTCCCCAGTTTTCAATATTATGAAAGGTAAATACTACACATGAGTAGTGTGACTAACGTCACAGGACCTACGAAGTAGGTTTTGATATGATTTTAGGGTGTACCTTGATCTAAGACTGACCATTTCCATGGTCGTAGGAGGCATTGCGACATGTTTTTCCCATTTCGAGGTTTTCATGTCACCTAATTAGGTAAGAAATTGGGTCAGAAGTAGGTCACATTGACCTTGCCCCAATTAGGTCAGGTCACACTGACATTGATCTAATTGAGCGCATTGCCATGGTCTAAGGGGGCATTAGGACATGTTTTTGCCAATTTCGAGGTTTATAGGTCACCTAAGTAAGTCAAATTATCATCAAAAGTAGGTTAGCTCAGAACTTGCTGGTAACAGTCCCCTAATTCACGTTCATGTCAAACATCAAGGTTCTAATGTCAACGGTTCTCCTTATTTTGCCGGAGAAAGTAATCGGATGGACTGACTGACTCACTCATTACCGGACAATTTGCGAATGAGAGCCCACTTCGTAGGAAAATCTTCTTCTGTTTCTTTATTCACAGTCAAACCTTCACAGTCAAGAACACGGAATACCCGGATCAACTATCTGACAAAACCTGTGACACCGACCAGAACGACGCAAAGTAGAACTACCCAATACAATTACAACACATATAAGGGAAGACAAACACTCTAGAAACAGACCGCCCCTGGCGTGACGCTGCTGTGATGTCCTGAAGAGTCAGCCATCAAAACCAGAACAGAAACCTTTGAATTGTAAGCACAATAGGATGAAGCCGGCCATCTTGTTTTTTGATACACATTTCTGTGAGCAATGTTACCTTAGATGCTCCCTTTATACTGAATGACTTATATAGATAGTCGAACTTGTATATAGACATTTTTAAATTTTTGCTTCTTTGCCTATTTTTAATTGTTTTAAACAACAGTGCTTGTAAAGTTATGAATTAAGAAAAAAAATGAAAAATATATCAGAAAAGTAATTAAAGTACTGTGTTGATGGACCGCGAAATCCGCATGAAAAGCTGCCAGAAGACTACAATTTCAATCAATCATTCTTTAATGTGCACTTAACACAGAATCAGAATCAAGAATCAGAATCAAGTTTTATTGCACAATTATGCCACATGAGCTAAGGGCAAATACAAAACGGTTAATACAAGTTACATCAAATGAAAAAAACATGACAGTTACAGTAACAACACATGAGGTAACGACAAACAAAAATGAGAAATATATAACATATTTACCAGTTTACCTGACTAAAACAGATGACCGATGACCTTGAACATATAAAGATATCCTCCACTCGATTCTTCCTTTGCTACCGACGAACTTGAACATAGAAAATATCCTCCACTCGATTCTTCCTTTGCTCTCTCTTTGTTACTTTTTTATTTTGAAATATAGAGCTTGTAAATATCTTAACTGAACTGAGAAATGTACAGTGTAATATAAATAAAGTATTGAGTTGATGAGCCGCGAAATCCGTACAGGAAGTGGCCCTTAAACTACAATTTCAAACAAAAACAAAACATTCTTTGATCTCTGTTGAAGGTGTTTTGATAAAACACCACAACGTAAGATCGCATATATATATTATTATCCAGTTGACCTGTTTTACTCGTTTTCGTTATCATTATTGCTTTAATGACTCAAGGTATTCATTTCTACATACCGGTATATTACAGAGTGTTTTATTTCTTTTAGAATATGTGATTAATAAATCACTGCTTTTGTGCGAGGGTTTTAAATTTGCAATAATTTTCGTTATTGCTACCAAATAGTCTGTTACATTAATAACGAACGAAGTTCGGGACCGCGAAGCGGAGTTCGTTTAATAGGTAACATACATGCATTACGTGAGACAAAATACAGATACAGAACCTAATCACAAACCCAGTATAAATCCATGAAAAGAGAGACAATCATCCATTTACTGTGAAATCTATCATGTTCAGATTTCATCGTTTGCGGGGGCGTTTTTTGCCGGAGATGCAATATTACTGCAGATTTAATTGTATTTAGACCCGTACACTTCTCAGGTATTAATTCATGAACAGCGTTAAAGTTCAACAGCAAAATTTTACCAAGAACTTGAACAACTGATAAAACGAAATTTTAGAAAATCAGATTCCTCATTTTTAGATACTGTCACACACATTTGGACATTTTCCCCTTCCTATATATTTTGTACTATGACTTCGTACAAATGTGTATCAAAATTGAAATATTGACAAAAACAATTTTGGGGCATTTGTCTATTATTATTCATTATTTTCTATAATTCGGCATGATAAAACAATAGCTACACTATTAGTTTACAGTATATTTAACCCTGTATATTAAACTGTGATATTTCAGTTGAGAGACAGAGAGAGAGAGAGAGAATTAAGGTTTGCGGGAATATTTCAGCTATATAGCGACGATCAAATAAAATTCTAAGTACTCAAGTCACTAACTTAGTAATCCAACGCATTAAAGCATACACACATTAAAACTTATGTAACAATTTCAATTGATATCAACTGACACTGGTAAACTGCGCACAAACATAGCAAACATTTCCGTCTTCTCTGAAAGGTGGTTGATATTTTTGCACACGAAACGCGCATTTGTAGGCGACACCCAACACCTGAGTTGTACAACATTCAGAGCAGTACCGGAACACGCACAAGAGGTCACGCGGCGGATAACTTTAATTTTAGTTTTATCTGACGTGGAGATTCCTGTCACAGTTTCCTTCATCGTTACTTACGAAACTTATGGTGACCGCATTTGTAAACACAAAGCGCTGAAACACGCGAACCAGAAATGGCCATTTCGGCCTTCCAGTGACCTACCGGTACTTTTCCACAGAACGGATAATTACAGACAATTAACGGGGTCACGTAATTAGGCATCCCTAGGGATGCCTTATGTGTTTGTCATTTTCTTCTTTCTCCTGTCGCTTCTGCTTCCGCTTTACTTTTCGTTTCCGTCGGATAATTTTTGAATGCCTTTGTCAATCAACTTCAAATTTGAGGTGCACATTGGTCCTGCCTAGGAGAAGACACCTGTTGTTTTTTAGGGCTGTCCGAAACTGGAAACTGGGTTTTTATCGACAAATCTCGTTATATGCAAATTTCCCATTTGTTCAATATTTTCCGCCGGATAGCTTCCGAATGCCTCTGTCAATCAACTTCTCATTGGTTGTTTATATAGCTGCTGTCTAGGGGAAGACACCTATTGTTTTTAATCTCTGTCCGATACTCGATACTTGTGTTTTATCTACAATTGTTATTATATACAAATCTCCTTATATGCAAATTTCCCTTTTGTTCAATCCTTTTCGTCGGACAGCTTCTGAATGCCTTCGTCAATAAACTTTAATTTCTTGTTCCTATTGCTTCTGTCTAGGGAAAGACACCTAGTGCTTTTAAGCTCTGTCCGAGACTGGATATTTGTGTTTTACCTACATTTTCTGTTATATGAACAGATTCATCTGGACCATGTATACAAATATATGGTAAAGTGGCTGTCTCTGTTTGAGTGCCAATTCCATATTCTTATCTGCATAGATAGCACATCTGTGATTGGTTCACAGTTATTTGACTGTCAAAATAGTCGGAAGCCATTTGCAACTAAAATACATTAAGTTCCTGGTAAAATTTGCATATAACAGAAAATGTAGATAAAACACAAGAGACAGTGGCCTTGCAGATTTTAAAGCCACTGACATAGACACATTAATTCAAGAAAATCTCAGTGCCAAATCTAGGTAGACGGTACAGGCAACAAGACCATGTAGTAGTTTTTTTGGTGCTGATCCACCTGAAGGTGGCGACACCCGGGAGCAAAGTTAAAATTTAATTTCTGGACAATAATTCCCTGAAAAATTGAACAGATTTTATCAAACCCATAGCTTTAACTGTGGAAAACTTAATACAGGGATATAAATGATATCTGTTGACGACCGTGTCCCTGTTCTTGTCCCTATCCTTGTTCAATAAAGTTGTTTTGGAGTTAGACAATTGTTCCTGTCCACAGCTTCTCGGCCCCACGCTATGTCTCCTGAACTAAGCCCCGTCCGTCCCCCACCCTCCCCTAATTCTCATATATTCCAAGAGATTAAATGGTGTTATGCTTATTCAACCTATGCACTATCCTCGAGAGAATGTCTCCATCCCTGGAGCACCAAATGTTACACAGCTTCTCAGTCTCATGTGATGCAGTGTACATTGTTTATGCACACACACATGCCGAATCGCCCACAATATATTCATTTATTGTAATTACTAATAGGTTGATGACATTATTTAAAAAGTACAATATGAAATACCCGGCGGGGGTTCCCGTAGTGCTGAACCTCTGTTAGTTTTGAATGCCATGTCCCTCTAAATGAAGGACAGCATTTACTTAAATTTGCTGTCCAGTCCTTCTATTCCACATCACATGAGTTACCCTAAAGCTTTTGCACGAACCATATTTTATTTCAGATGTATAATATGAAATAACTGGCGAGGGAATCCCCGCAGTACCGAACCCCGAAATGAAGGACAATATTTCCTTCAATTTTGCTAGCGGAAAATCCAAACTAACAACAGCAGAAGAATGTGTATATGAAAAACAACCTAGATCCTACATACAAAGCTTCAAATACAATTAGTTACAGTCCACTGACAGAGGAAGAAGAAGAGCTACAAAATCAATGTGGGAAGTGACAAAGACAAACCCCTATGGAAACGTAGGATTATACATCAAATAAAGAGAATAAAGAAACCTTATGATGAAAGCATATAACCCACTCACCCACTATCATCAAACAGTCAGTTCGACATTGCCATCGACTCCATACGATCATTTGAGCTCAAACAAATGACATACAAGTTTGGATTATGTGAGATGTGCCATGAACGGACTGTGTCTACTAAGTCAAAAACGATATGTCACCGTTGCTCTAAAGAAAAGGGGGAGATCAAGACGTGTTCAAAGGAATACAATATGGATCCAGGAGAAGTCGCCCAAAAAGTTAAAGACCTTACTTTTGTAGAGCAGCAACTTATTTGTCGAATTTCTCCCTGGATCAATGTGCATTTCTTGAAACATGGAGGCATAGCAGCTAATGTTCACTGTGTGGCATTTCCTCAGGCCATAAAACAACCAGCCCAAGTTTTCCCTAAACTTCTCAAGGAAATCAACATCATACGAGTGCGCAGATATGGAAAGAATGACACAAATAAAGAATTCAATGTACGCTGTTATTCTGTCCAGTTTGCCCTGTTTTTGTTAAAAGCAAACAACCCTGCTTATGCAGATATCATAAGTCAGGAAAGATTTAACATGCTCGCCTTGAATGGCACATACCCTGTCATACATACAGTTAAATACAATTCAACGAACCAGACAAATGTGACAAAGGTCCTGATTCAGACCAAGTCCAGTATGTTGCCAGAGGATGAAGAAACGGTTTCTGGGATATTTCTTCCTGAACCGAATGTAGACATAAAAAAAACAAGTAGAAGAGGTAGTCGCTGAAGCAGTTGGCCCTGAACATGGTGAGGTTACTAAAAACAAGAAAGATGCAGTTGCAAATCATTGGCCTACTCGTGGAGCAGAACCGGTCTCTGAATTCACCCAGCAAAACCTGTTCACCCTTGCATTTCCTTGTTTGTTCCCACACGGAACTGGTGACTACAGCATTAATCGCACCATAACATGTACCTCTATGTCGGACTGAGCAGAACATCTAATGTGGTACAGAGATGGTAGATTTAGTCAGCACCAGTACTTCAAATTCATTGTTCACAACATCATAATACGGAAACGGGTGTTGGAACAAAGTAGTTTCATTGTCCGTTAACAGTTGAGAGATGACAACTTGACAGTCTTTGATTTGAAAGAATGAATCGAACAAGGAGAGAACATTGGTCATAAAATTCTGTACCTTGTGTCCTGTTTGCGTGGTTCTTCACAGTACTGGACCCAAAAGAGTAAAGAACTAAGAGCACTCATTCAGTTTCAAATCAATAAAAATAAAGGTCTGCCTTCTTTTTTTCACAACTGGAAGTTGCGCAGAGTATTATTTCAAACCTCTGAGACGACTTCTCCAGCTGTACATTCACGAAGCGTCAGGTGAAGATATTGACCTTGATGACCGCACAGCACTCTTTTCTGCTCTTCAAAAGAATGCACAGATAGTTGCACACTACTTTGATTTGCGGACTCAATCATATTTCAAAGAGGTGATGTGTCCAGTCTTTGGGGCAGATACTTACTGGTACAGGCAAGAGTTTGCAAAATCTAGAAGAATGGTGCATTGGCATGGGTTATGCTGGAGGTTTGACAGGGAACCACACAATTTGTTATATGAAGCCCTACAGGGGGAGCTCCCCGAGGACGAATGTGCAGTGGAGTTGACCCAGTGGGCAAAGTCCATTTTTGTCTGATAAAGACAATGATGGGAACTCTAGAATGTGACTGTGGCCTCCACCAGAAGGAACAAGACCAGCACCACCAGAAGGAACACGCCCAGCACGACCAGAAGGAACAAGACCAGCACCACCAGAAGGAACAAGACCAGCACCACCAGAAGGAACAAGACCAGCACCACCACCAGAAGGAACAAGACCAGCACCACCAGAAGAAAAGAATCCGCTGGCTAAGCTCCTAATGGATGTGAGTGAATCGCAGGAATCAGTTTTGGAGGACCACCTGCTACTAACCAACAGAATCAACCTACATCGTTGTTCTGTTTCAAGAAATGCACAGGTCTGTAGAATTGAGTTTGGTACAGCCACTCAGCCAGGAAAGGAGCTACGAATTACACCAGCTATCGTGAAAGATAAGAATGAGTCGCTGCATTGGAAATGGAACGAGACCACCCAATGCTCTTTCAACACTCCCAGTACCACACCCAAGCCTGGAGAGCTAACGGGGACATTTCGATAATTCTATCTCGCAGCAACCCCGAAAGCTCTTCAGTAAATGAAATTATTGCAACAGGGAAGTATATTTGTGGGTATGCCTGTAAAGGCAATGAACCCACAGGAGCAACTGCTGACCTGTTCAACGACATGGTTAATTCAGTTGACGATTCTTCTGGGGACAACAGCCATATCACTTTGTACCAAACTACTGATGGGTACTGTTAAACGCGATATCTCTGCTGTTGAAGCATGTTATGAGCTTTCTCTCTTGCCTTTGTACAGATGTAGCCATCAGCTTCAGTATGTTAGTATGTCTGGTTCCAGAGTTCTGAAACGAACAGGCTGTACTGTTACTAAACGTCCTCCTCTTGACAAATATCTAGCACGCAATGATAGCGATGTAAGTTTATGGTACAACTTTATCTGTAAGAGTACTATCACAGCCACATGGCCACTTTCTGAGGATTATTTTAGGACCATGCTATTACTTCAATGGCCTAACTGGAGTACAATAGCTGATATCAAGGACTCGTCGACCACCTGGCCAGAGAAAATGGAATATTTCCTTTCCTTTACAGCGGAGCATTGAGTGGCTGAAAAAAAACGAGGGTGTCTTGCTTTGTTAGTTGATGAACGGTCCTTGATTGGATGCACAACACTTGGGTGGATAGATTTCTTGACCCCCCTGTGGTGTCAAGAACCAGTCTAATCAATCTGAGTCATGGAGTGGTTTTCCTGTTGTATTTCTTGGCGATGATGCCCAACTCCCTCCCGTATGCGACCCTCCTGTTTTCTACTGCAATAGTAGAATCCCAGCAGCAAAACATGGAGTAATGGTATGGGAAGAGTTCAGTAATGCAGTCACTCTGAAGACCATATTACGCCAGGACAATGATCAACAGCAGTTGAAGGACACATTGTATGTATGAAAGACTACAGAACCACATTCGATCAAGCTCTGTGGCTGCAACAATTTCAGTGGAATAATCTCCGTCTGCTACATAGTGAAGATATGTTGTCGCGTATGAAAGATCAGGATTTATTTGTCTTTCCCTGTCATGCTGATGAATGGAAATACAAGATTCAAATTCTCGAGCTGAATAAATCTCTTTCTATCGTCAGGATGGAGTTAATTACACAGGGAGTCCATGCCAAAACATCGGCACCTGATAAAGTAGATGGCCTTCCTCGCACTCTTTATCTTTGCAAAGGGGGGCCAAGGCGATCCTCACTGTGAACTTAAATGTTAAATTTGGTCTGTTTAACGGATCATTTGGCAAAGTCATAGACATCGTTTACCAAACAGGCACTTCACCAAGAGTTTCCTTGCCTCTCATTGTTCTGGTACACTTCGATAAATATACTGGACCATCATACATAGAGAGCCAACCAAAACTGGTTCCAATTGTTCCAGAGGAAAGGACATTAGACTGCCGATGCCACTCTTGTAAAAGAAAAAAAAATACCATTAAGACTTGGTAGTGGAACTACAATACATCGGTGCCAAGGAATGACAATAGGAGATAATGAATGCAATCGCTACATAGTTATAACACCAGGAACAAAAGCCTTTGAATCGCGAAAATCAGGACCTTTGTTTGTAGCCTTGTCACGGGCCAAGTCAGCAGGTGGAAACGATCCAGATCGACTTTGTCATGTTGTCAATACTCCAACAACTAGAACCAGAAATGAAGAAGTGAAGAGGCTAAACAGTCTTGCAATAAAAAGACTAACTCCAACTTTGCCCATTTAGACAATGGTGATGCTTTCTCTGCTCACATGGAAATACTACACAGTAATTGGCTACTTTGAAGAATGAAACTGAATCTAATTGTTTGGGCAAAACTGGTAATGGTGGGTGATATGAACATCGCTAACCTACAGCCATGACTATCAGTGAATGTTGTATTGATCTTGAGAAGATTCACTTGGCGTTTTGTCTGTACTGTGCACTGATCCATTTCATCAAATTGGTGTGTTAATCATGTGAGATTAATTACCTCGTTTGCTTGGGTCATGGTGATTTGCGTGTATTCAATTTCGCTAGTACAAGTACCTTGCATTGCTCATTTATTTGAGCAAATCCGGTGCTGGGTGATATGACAACCTATAGCCCTACACAAGTATTGTTTTAGCAGTGAATTTTGAAACTACTTGACAAAGCTACCTTGGCTTGTTGCCCCTGTATATACTACAAACTGTTCAATCCCTACTGACTGGGGTGGTAGTCATGTGATGTTACAAATTTGGCTTGAATCCTTGTGGTAAGTCTGCATTGAACATGTACTGTTCTAGCAATGAATTTTGTGACCATCTGAGAATGTTCACTTTAACTTGTTGCCCCTGTATATACTATAATCCAATCTGATTGTAGCGATAATCATTTGGTGTTACCCCTTTGGCTTGAATGTTGATCCGTCTGCATTGAACATGTACTGTTCTAGCAGTGAATTTTGTGACCATTGGAGAAGTCTCCCTTGGTTTCTTCCCCCTCTATATAACTACATATTGTTCAATCTAATCTGGTTGTCCTGGTAGTCGTGAGGCGTTACCCCTTTGACATGGGTCATGACAATACATGTGCATGTAATGTCTCTACATGTACTTACATTGCTCATTTATTTGAGCAAAACTGGCAATGGTGGGTGATGTGATAATCGCTAACCTATACCCATGTACATATACTGTACTAGCGGTGAATTGTGTCACCATTTCAGAAGGTTTAATCGACTTGTTGAACCCACATATACAACATACTGTTCAGTCCAATCTGATTGCAGTGGTAATCATTTGATGTTACATTTGGTGCTAAAGGTCACATACCGTATAGACATGTATCCACATGGGATTTCTCGACTCTGTACTACAATCCCTCATCAGGACCTTATTGACCGTCTAAGTTCATAGAATAGTATCTGTGTTCAAGAAAACTGATCGTAGATATATTAATGTCGGAAGCCATAAAGCATTCTTTAGCTCGACTACATACAAGAGATATCATTCATGGGATGTTTCTTTGTTTATAGAGTTGCTTGAATTTCTCATTAAAAATATCTATGTGAAATTTGGCAACACAATATATCAACAGCATATAGGTATTTCAATGGGTAGTAATTGTGCACGCCTATTGGCTGACCTATATCTGTTCTCTTATGAATATGACTATATGCAGGCGCTTTCAAAAACAGATCCGTTCCTTCTCATTCACCAAACGCTATATAGACGATCTTCTCGCTGTGGATAATCGCTGTATAAATGACGCAGTGAAGAATATATATCCACCTTCACTGGATTTGAAGGAAACTACAGATAACCCTACATGCACATCATATTTAGACCTATATCTCTATAAAAATGAAGCGGGCCTTCTCTCTCGTCGACTGTATGACAAAAGAGATGATTACAATTTCGACATCGTAAACTATCCCTTTCTGGACAGTAATATTCCAGTGGGACCTGCATATGGCGTATACATATCACGCCTAGTAGCATTTGCTAGATCCTGTGTTAAATGTGACGATTTTAATCAACGTCACAAAACATTGTTGCAGAAACTTATAAAACAGGGCTACACCACCAAGCGCCTCCACTCAAAGTTTCTCAAATTTGGCGATACATATCGCATGCTGATAGCAAAATACGAGCGTAGCATGCAAGATCTATGGCGTTACGTTTCGTAACTTGTGTCTATTTCCGCTTAACCCAGAGCTGGGGGCCGTATGAACCCATGTACTTCAAGATCCTCATGGTACTCATATGAACAGACACAATCAAAGCGTGACTGAAATACATCATTCATTAGATGACGACTTTACAACGAATATTATGGATTAAGAATACTGATCAGCGATACGGATTTGATATATTTGGAACATCATGATCTCTTGCCGACATCATTGAAAACTGTTGACCGCTTCTCTCTTGCAGGAAACAAGCATATGTTTATGTATACTGTGATTGTCTTTTTGAATTTGGTGCTAATGCTGTTATATGGAATATGAAATAGGTCTTTGGATTATGGACGCGGATATTCTCTAATGGACGACGGCTGAATTATGAATGACGGACGTAACGCCATAGATCTTTCACGCTACACTCGTATTTTGCTATCGGCATGCGATATGTATCGCCAAATTTGAGAAACTTTGAATGGAGGCGCTTGGTGGTGTAGCCCTGTTTTATAAGTTTCTGCAACAATGTTTTGTGACGTTGATTAAAATCGTCACATTGAACACGGGATCTAGCAAATGCTGCTAGACGTGATGTGTATACGCCATATGCAGGTCCCACTGAAATATTACCGTCCAGAAAGGGGTAGTTTACGATGTCGAAATTGTAATCATCTCTTTTGTCATACAGTCGACGAGAGAGAAGGCCCGCTTCATTTTTATAGAAATATATGTCTAAATATGATGTGCATGTAGGGTTATCTGTAGTTTCCTTCAAATCCAGTGAAGGAGGATATATATCCTTCACTGCGTCATTTATATAGCGATTATCCACAGCGAGAAGATCGTCTATATAGCGTTTGGTGAATGAGAAGGAACGGGCTTTGAATGGATCGGTTTTTAAAAGCGCCTGCATATAGTCATAGTCATAAGAGAACAGATATAGGTCAGCCAACAGGGGTGCAAAATTAGCACCCATTGGAATACCTATATGCTGCTGATATATTGTGTTGCCAAATTTCACGTAGATAATATTAATGAGAAATTCAAGCAACTCTATAAACATAGAAACATCCCATGAATGATATCTCTTGTATGTAGTAGAGCTCCCTCGGCTTGTTGCCCCTGTGATGTGTATATACTACATACTGTTTAATCACATCTGATTGCTGGCAATCATGTGGTGTTACGCCTATGGCTTGGATCCTGAGGATCCGTCTGCATTGAATGTGTACTGTTCCAGCAGTGAATTTTGTGACCATTTGAGAAGTCTCCCTTGGTGTCTTGCCCCTGGATATAACTACATGTTGTTCAATCTAATCTGATTGTGCTGGTAGTCGTGAGGCGTTACCCCTTTGACATGGGTCATGGCAATACATGTGTATCTAATGTCTTTACATGTACTTACATTGCTTACATTTATTTGAGCAAAACTGGTAATGGTGGGTGATGTGATAATCGCTAACCTATAGCCATGTACATGTACTGTGCTAGCGGTGAATTTTGTCACCATTTCAGAAGGCTCAATTGAGTTGTTGCCCCTACGTATGCTACATAGTGTTCAATCTAATCTGAATGTGCTGGTAATCATGTGGTGTTACCCCTTCAGCTTGAATCCTGGGGATACGTCTGCATTGAACGTGCACCACAATTTCTCCCACCTCTAGCATATTGCTCCAATGTACTGTTCTAGCAATTAATTTTGTGACATTTGAGAAGTCTCCCTCGGCTTGTTGCCCCTGACGGCTTGTTGGATCCTGACGACACATGTGCATGTGATGTCCCTACATGTACTTTTACTTACATTGCTCATTGATTTGAGCAAACTGGTAATGGTGGGTGATGTGATAATCGCTAACCTATACCCAAGTACATGATGTACATGTACTGTGCTAGCCGTGAAATTTGTGACCATTTGAGAAGACAATCAACTTGTGGACTGTGTGTTCATCCAACTTCCTTATACAATATATTTTACATTGCTCATTTCTTAAAGGAATGTTGAATTGTTGTACATGTATCTGGGCTAGGCATTAAGCTATTGCCACACAAAGATATGGTACAAGATGTTTAAGTGAATATTTCTGACTTTAACTGGTTGCAGGAGAATTGCTTCTTGTTGCTGAATTCATGATTCACGATTTTCCATCGTATATTGGCGTGATTATTGTGGTTGTCAGGTGGTGTCAACTCATCTTGGGTACTGGTGATGTTTGTGAGTTTAACTTCTGTCTGTTTTTTCCACTGATTTTACATGCATGCAGCAGACCTTGTTCATACTTGAAAGAGTATTCAGCATCTGCATGGGATACATATACAAAAATGGAATATACCAGTAGACATGGTAGAAGTGAATTAAGGTAGTGTACACAAAACAAGGTGTTCTGTAGTAGATATAGGTGTTCTGTGCAGATAATATGTAAAGACTTCTCTTGAAATGACAAAGGTGTGTGATATGGAAATCGCTGACAAACTACAAACACAATGATTTCAGTTCTCACATATTTAGTCACCAGTGTTTGCATATACTGTATATGCATAGGGTTACTTTATGCCTCCATTTGTAGCTCACCATATGTTGGTGATCAGGAATATAAATAAATCAGGTCCCGTTCATGACATATCACTGTTTTTGAGTACTTCTGAACTTCGCACACAATCCAAATGGCAAGGTTGGCTGATACGACAATCGTGGACTTTGCCCTAGCAGTTAGTTTGTGGTAGATGTAAGAGCTGACCATTACAGTACTAAAACAGTTTGTTTTTCCTTCTTATAAAGCTAAATTGCAAATAACAGTAACAAATAAGATCTGTAAATACAGATTTGACTTTCCCTACATGTATTACAGTCACTTGCTGCATGTGCTAGGATACATATCACTGCTAAATTTGCACTTCCTGTTATACGTATGTATGCTAAGTACATCCACAATCCACATGGCAAGGGTGGGTGATATGACAATCGCTGACTTTGCCAAAACAGTTAATTTGTGCTACATGTATGAGGTGATATTTACCTTTACTAAAACAGTTTTTCCTTGACGTAAGGCTATAAAATTGCACAATGATAAATAGGATCTATGATACAAATACTTTTTTCTGACATAGTCACATGATGAGATGTATATCACTGCTTAATTTGCACATTCACTATACAAGTACAATCATTCACACCTCAGGGGCATTTTAAGGTGGGTGATCCAATAATAACCGACTTTGCCAAAGAGTATGTGTCGCCACTCTCATGAGATGAGCAGACACTGAATATCATTAAATTGCATCATGGATCCATTGGTTCTTCATAAATATGATATATTCATGTTTTTTGTTGTATTGTTCACTCCTGGTAGATTCTACAGCTGCCTGGGTAAATTACAAATTGCAACCATGGAAGTTGATGGCTTACTTCATGTGATTTAGTGTTCATTAACAATGCTACTTTCACAGAATTGATGCTATCTCTCATTAAATTCTCATTCGTATTACCGACTAAAGTCCCTGCCTCAAGTTAACTGTGAATAATGTGATCATCACTAGCCCCATCATCAAGTTGTATCAGACAGTGAAATTGTTATAACTGTAAATTATAATCTGAGAATGGCAGACAGTTACATGTAGTATCCATTTATTATTGCAACCCATCAACTAATACATGTAAGATGACACAATACAAGTACACAAACATACGTGTATGGGAGGTAGCATATATTGGGTGCTTTGATTGTGGTCCCGTTTATACTATAATAAACTACTGCCTGTTTTACTTTACCATGAACTGCTCCATCTTCAGACAACATGACTGCCTTTTCCATCACCTTGTCCTACAATGATAAATAAAACATTAACATATGTTACATTGTCATGATTGAAATATTCAAGTTATACATTTTCTAATTATAGTAAGAATTCAAAAATGTCAGAATATAATTGTCATTTAATGAATTACAATTGTGTACTTCATCCGAATTACTTTCAAAATTAATAATGCAGATCTTTGGCATTAGGTGGTCGGTATGACAATCGCTAACCTAATACAAAGTTATTGCTGAGTATATTTTACATCTAAGAATTTATTCAGCTTTGGCTTCACATGAATATTATATACCACAATAAACCAAATAGAGTAACCTCTCTGCAGTAGAGGACTGGTTCGTAGGTAACCTACATTTAAATATCAGAATATATAGAAGGTGCAAAGAATGCACATTAAAACAATTCAATAGCCCTTGTAAATATTTTATGAATGATAACAGTCCATCACACAGCCATCACTGTTACAGTTAACTTTTCAGTTATGTGACATGCCTGATATACCATGTTACAGGGTGAAAATGCTTCATTACTGTACGGTACACTATTTCAAATGAACTTATTTTTTTCAGATGATACACGTAATATTTGGTACGGACTCTAGAGGGGCGAAACTGAAAGACTACCTATATAATCGGAAACCATTTGGTGAGAAATTCATGACACACATTTCAGTCACTGGGGGTGGAAAGGTGGCTGATGTCGCAAAGTCCGTAACTCGCCAAGTAGGTCGTCTAGAATTGAATGCAACTACTGATTCTATCGTCGTGATGATCTGCAACTGCAACTTAACCGAGAAAGTTAACCATGCTGGTGGAGTAGAAATATCGTTTACTCACAATCCTTCAGGTTTAAATTCCTCAATCAAAGAGTTTGAAGAATTGCATGAATATTGCGAGCAAAAATTCCACAAGTACACATTTTGACAAAATAGCTTGCATCCAACCAGTTAGTCTCTTAAAGTACAGACACTACAACATGTTGCATAGGAAGATAATATTCAGTACGCATTCCACCACAAGAATTAAATATACAGCAGGGAGAACTAGAATTAGATATCAAGTTTGTGAATGTGGAAATTATACGAATAAATGAAAAACCGTGCCAAGAGTGTTAGATGGGACAGGGACCTGTTAAAGAGTTCTACAAAACATAGGGGTAAACATGGGCAGAACATGAAGAAGGTTCAAACAGTGAATTACAGTCTACTCTATGATGGAGTACATCCAAACAATGATCTTTCTGATAAATGGTACTCCTTTATGTGTAAATCCATTCTCACTGATCTTTCGGACAATTTGCAACAGCCAGATACATTCAGTGACGAATCAGATCTATCTGAAGATGAAGTGAAAACATGGGATTTTAAGAGGCTCTAATCATTCTTTCCCTTCACATTCGTGTAAGATAAATCATTCGTCGGGTGACGTGATAGTCGCTAGCCTGCTGATAAATTTTTTATTTACATGTATATACATGTAGTTATTGAATTTAGGTTTTTGTTATATATAGTTTGTGTCAATATTGTGTACATACTTGAACATGTTCGACCAATTCATGGAGACCCGACACCCCTGATGGGCAATATCAGTGAATGTATATTGAAAAGTCTTTATTGCAAATCAGGTAGGTGTATGATGGGGGCCTACTGGATTCCTATTTGGAAACTACATTAATCGTCTCCTACACCAGCCCTTAATAAAGGAAAAATCAGTCACAGCAAAAACGTCAGTGAATAAATGTCATATGTACGGTACATTTAATTTCAGATTAAATTTTGCTATTATGAATGACTTTAAAAATATAGCAAAATTTTAGATATTGAATTCAACAATATGAAAACTTTACATTGGTTTGTATACTCCTCATGATCTGTGCATGTGTTGTACCGGTACAGGTAACTTACCAGTAATTAAGGATATATATTTCTCATTCTTGTGAGACACATAGGTGATTAACCAATGACTTTGTTCACATTACAGCCGACGAATCTCTTCAAATGTGACAAATGTTGAGGCTCAAGCATATGTAAGTACAGGTACCAGTAAATTAAATTTATGGTGAGAGGTGGGGACCCCCTTAGTCCCAACAGCTATTGTACTTCCTACTCCCACGTTGTGTGCTGTTTGGATGCTCCATAAAATATGGTAGTCTGTATTTGAGGTATTTGTTTGAGCAATTTTAGGGTAGCTTCCAATTTCCATTGCAATTAAATTCTAAGGACTCCCTCTATCCAGATGTAAATCCATACGAGGCTACAACATCATGGCCTCGTGTTGTCTCAGTTATCCATATATCTGCCCATGAGAGACTATTCTTCGACCTAGACTTTGCCTAATAAATATAATGCTGTTGTCTTAGGTTGGTAGTCTATTACTTAATCGGTAATATGTAATAGACAAAGGCGGCAGAAGCGAACATAATTTCTTTTCGTTCGTTTCTAGGCTTTGCCTATTTCATATTAGTTCGAGGCCACAGGTGTTGCTGGTCGTCTCCATAGGCAAGTAAAATCACCAGTTGCTGGAATTTGTGGCTGTGAAAATAGAATCACGAAAATCAAATCAAGGGGCATAACTCCTGGAAGCCAAATGATTTCCTTGCTGATCTCCCCCAACACAACGCGGAAGTGAATTTACAGCTTAGGGTGCACTCCGGAGATTCTTTTATTCGGCATGGAATAGACTATGGGTCCGTTTTTCGGCCACCAGTTGTCGCAAAACCTTCAACCCAAATCTCTTATATGTATATATATTTTCTGAAAGAGCATGATGAAACTATTATTTTAAGATATAACACTGCTATGTTATAGAAAAATTTAACTCGAACATTCTTCTCCATGCTTGCTTCATTTTTCCTAGAAAACCCCTTAAAAATGTCGAAAAATGGTCAAATTCGGCTCAATTTCAAGAAAAATCTGTAAGAGCGATTTCAATTAAACTTCTTACTCACGTTCCCTGGTCCGGTCTCAACTTAAAAAGGCAAAAAAAAGGGTGTGTTAACCTAACCGTTTTTTGTCAGATTACTCTTCCCATCGTCAGGTCCAGATTTTCCAAAACACACCAGGGCATAACTGAGGCAGGACAGAGCTGCTCCATGAGTCCGAGTCAGCGTAAAGCAAGCCGCGCTCAGTTGGCGCATACTCGTTTGCAGCGTTGATAATGCTGGATGGCATTATAGATATAAGCTATTAAGAAGACAGAAGAATTACCAGTGCTAACTGGAATATTAAGGCAGTCATCATTATTATCAAAAATTCCAGAGAGGGCCATTACTACGAAACTGCGGAGGGCCACCTTAAGGGAGCAGGATTTTTACGAAATTAATTATTCACATGTATCGTAATCTCCAAGTGTTTGCGAGTATGGCGGTATACAACACTTGCCAGTTATACATATTATTTTGCGAAATCCGACCGATAACTTTCCCCCTACCCCATCTTTGCTTTGATCAATTTTGCCAATTCTAGCAGGATTTTCGAGAACAAAACTCAAAATTAACCTATTTCTTCTTAATAATGGTCATCCATTCGGCAATATGAAGGCCGTGGTTACTTTTCCGCTTTCCAATGATAGCAGAAACGCGGGAAAATGCAAATAAGCGATGTAACCGAGTCAAATTATTGGTAATTTTGCACTCAATTTTCTCTTAGAAACATGGGAAATACTTCAGAAACATGAGAAATAATTTGTAAAACCATAATAATATACATCCATTCCATCCTTCATGGACTGTAAATGGGTTCTCTTGTAAGATTTTTCAAGCATTGCATATCTTCGATGGGACCTCAAGTTTCACGCCATAATATCCTGAAATCTCAGTCAGAGGGAGATAAGCTCTCAGCTGAGTCCACAGTGTGCGGCAACCTCCAAGTTGCCAGCCATACAATGGACTATCTGTGTGGATTATTTTAATCGAACTCCTGGTCTTCTTTCCACCTGCTTCCGAAAAATAGAGCTTCAGGTATAACTGGGCAGTCAAAATTAAACAATCTGGCGTAATGATACATCTCCGCTCCGTAACGGAGTCTACATTAAGATAATGCATAGACTCCACTATTATGCCTTAAAGGGTGCACTCCGGAGATTCTTTTATTTGGCATGGAATAGACTATGGGTCCGTTTTTCGGCCACCAGTTGTCGCAAAACCTTCAACCCAAATCACTTATATGTATATATTTTCTGAAAGAGCATGATGAAACTATTATTTTGAGATATAACACTGCTATGTTATAGAAAAATTTAACTCGAACATTCTCCTCCATGCTTGCTTCATTTTTCCTAGAAAACCCCTTAAAAATGTCGAAAAATGGTCAAATTCGGCTGAATTTCCAGAAAAATCATAAAGAGCAGTTCAATTAAACTTCTTACTCACGTTCCCTGGTCCGGTCTCAACTTAAAAAGGCAAAAAAAAGGGGGTGTTAACCTAACCGTTTTTTGTCAGATTTTCTTCCCGTAAATGAGTCCCGATTTTTAGGCACACCCAAGGGGCATAACTGAGGCAGGACAAGCTTTACTCCATGATCCCGATCAGCGTGTAGACGAAGCCAGCACTCGATTTGTACGTACTCGTTTGCAGCGTTGATAATGCTGAACAGGATGGCATTATAGTTATAAGCTATTAAGAAGACAAGAAGAATTATGATGTAGCAGAACAAGGGCAGTCTATCGTATTATGAAATTAGAGAGGGGCCATTACTACGAAACTGCGGAGGGCCACATTAAGGGGCAGGATGTTTTTTACGAAGTGGTACCATTTGCATGTATCATCATAAATATCAGGTGTTTGCAGAAATGTGGCCGGTAGTGTATACAGTTATGTACATATTATTTTGAGAGGAAATCAGACCGATAACTTCCCCATCTGTTTTGATCGGTACATAGCAGATTCTGGCAAGTTTTCAAGGCAAAACTCAAAATTAACTATTTCTTCTTAATAATGGTCATCCATTCGGCAATATGAAAGTAGTGCAGGTTACTTTCACTTCCAATATGATAGCGGCTTACGCTGGGAAAATGCCGTCAAGCAATCTAAACCAAGTCAAATTATTGGTAATTTTGCGCTCAATTTTCTCTTAGAAACATGGGAAATACTTCAGAAACTTGAGAAATAATTTGTAAAACCATAATAATATACATCCATTCCATCTTTTATGGACTGTAAATGGGTTCTCTTGTAAAGAAAATTTACACTGGCAAATTTATATCATTCTGATAGGACCTCGTTCTGCCATAATATCCACCGAAATCTCAGTCCAGGGGGAGATAACTCCTGTGTGGAATACAGTATGCAGTAACCTCAATTGTATACTAATGGACACACTGTGGATTATTTTAATCGAACTCCTGGTCTTCTTTCCACCTGCTTCCGAAAATAGAGCTTCAGGTATAACTAGGCAGTTAAAATTAAACAATCTGGCGTAATGATACATCTCCGCTCCGTAACGGAGTCTACATTAAGATAATGCATAGACTCCACTATTATGCCTTAAAAGGGTGCACTCCGGAGATTCTTTTATTCGGCATGGAATAGACTATGGGTCCGTTTTTAGGCCACCAGTTGTCGCAAAACCTTCAACCCAAATCACTTATATGTATATATTTTCTGAAAGAGCATGATGAAACTATTATTTTAAGATATAACACTGCTATGTTATGAAAAACCAACTCAACAATTTTCCTCCATGCTTGCTTCATTTTTCTGAAAGCCCTTAAAATGTCGAAAAAATGGTCAAATTCAGCTCATTCATGAAAAATCTGTAAGAGCGATTTCATGCAATTAAACTGCTTACTCACGTTCCCTGGTCCGGTCTCAACTTAAAAGGCAAAAAAAAAAGGGGTGAAAACCTAACCGTTTTTGTCAGATTTTCTTCCAGCAAATGAGTCCCGATTTTTAAGGCACACCCGAGGGGCATAACTGAGACCAGGACAAACTTTACCTCCCAGTGATCCCGATCAGCAGTGTAGACAGAAGCCAGCACTCGATTTGTACGTACTCGTTTGCAGCGTTAGATAATGCTGAACAAGGATGGCATTATAGATATAAGCTATTAAAGAAGACAAGAAGAATTATGATGTAGCAGAACAAGGGCAGTCTATCGTATTATGAAATTAGAGAGGGGCCATTACTACGAAACTGCGGAGGGCCACCTTAAGGGGCAGGATGTTTTTTACGAAATTAATTATTCACATGTATCGTAATCTCAAGAGTGTTTGCGAGTATGGCGGTATACAACACTTGCCAGTTATACATATTATTTTGGGAAATCCGACCGATAACTTTCCCCCTACCCCATCTTTGTTTTGATCAATTTTGCCAATTCTAGCAGGATTTTCGAGAACAAAACTCAAAATTAACCTATTTCTTCATAATAATGGTCATCCATTCGGCAATATGAAGGCCGTGGTTACTTTTCCGCTTTCCAATGATAGCAGAAACGCGGGAAAATGCAAATAAGCGATGTAACCGAGTCAAATTATTGGTAATTTTGCACTCAATTTTCTCTTAGAAACATGGGAAATACTTCAGAAACATGAGAAATAATTTGTAAAACCATAATAATATACATCCATTCCATCCTTTATGGACTGTAAATGGGTTCTCTTGTAAAGAAAATTTACACTGGCAAATTTATATCATTCTGATAGGACCTCGTTCTGCCATAATATCCACCGAAATCTCAGTCCAGGGGGAGATAACTCCTGTATGTAATACAGTATGCAGCAACCTCAATTGTATACTAATGGACACACTGTGGATTATTTAAATCCGAACTCCTGGTCTTCTTTCCACCTGCTTCCGAAAATAGAGCTTCAGGTATAACTAGGCAGTCAAAATTAAACAATCTGGCGTAATGATACATCTCGCTCCGTAACGGAGTCTACATTAAGATAATGCATAATTTCCACTATTATCACTGTAAAAGGAATTTGCACTCCGGAGATTCTTTTATTCGGCATGGAATAGACTATGGGTCCGTTTTCGGCCCGCAGTTGTCATAAAACCTTCAATCCAAATCCCTTATATGTAATATTTTCTGAAAGAGCATGATGAAACTATTATTTCAAGATATAACACTGCTATGTTATAGAAAAATTAAACTCGAACATTCTCCTCCATGCTTGCTTCATTTTTCCTAGAAAACCCCTTAAAAATGTCGAAAAATAGTCAACTTCGGCTCAATTTCCAGAAAAATCTGTAAGAGCGATTTCAATTAAACTTCTTACTCGTTCCCTGGTCCGGTCTCAACTTAAAAAGGCAAACAAAAGTGGGTGTCAACCTGCCCGTTTTTTGTCAGATTTTCTTCCCGTAAATGAGTCCCGATTTTTAGGCACACCCAAGGGGCATAACTGAGGCAGGACAAACTTTACTCCATGATCCCGATCAGCGTGTAGACGAAGCCAGCACTCGATGTGTACGTACTCGTTTGCAGCGTTGATAATGCGGAATAGGATGGCATTATAGATATAAGCTATTAAGAAGACAAGAAGAATTATGATGTAGCAGAACAAGGGCGGTCTATCGTATTATGAAATTAGAGAGGGGCCATTACTACGAAACTGCGGAGGACCACCTTAAGGGGCAGGATGTTTTTTACGAAATTAATTATTCACATGTATCGTAATCTCAGAGTGTTTGCAAGTATGGCGGTATACAACACTTGCCAGTTATACATATTATTTTGGGAAATCCGACCGATAACTTTTCCCCTACCCCATCTTTGTTTTGATCAATTTTGCCAATTCTAGCAGGATTTTCGAGAACAAAACTCAAAATTAACCTATTTCTTCTTAAGAATGGTCATCCATTCGGCAATATGAAGGCCGTAGTTACTTTTCCGCTTTCCAATGA